>ML778346.1:1547001-1557013 GCA_009831015.1 Picea engelmannii
CAGTGCTGAGTATATACCTGAAGGAATGATGTGAAGAGATGATGATCAAGTACCTGCACACAGAACAACCAAATACCCAAAGTGAACAATATCTGAAGATAATAACAAATATGAACATGTATTAGATAAATGTGACAATGTGCATGCGTACCTGGCCATAATATGAAAAAAGGGCGCCCAGGGGGCTTAGGATGAAAAGTGGCCCAGGGATAGCCATGATGTAGGTGGCGGGACGTTGATATCGTGGCTGAAGACGGTTCAAAAAATGGACGTCGTGGGCTCCCGGAATGGTGAGTGGAAGTTTGGCAAAAGGCCTATATATAGTTGTAGGGCCCACATTGCCACCTCATTTGTACCTGCTGCTACAGTGAGTTTCCAAGCAGATTCAGAGGAGATTGAGTGATTTCGGGAGCACGAGATATCCGATCGACGGTGTGCGAGTTTCAGGTTAGTGGTCTGATCATCCTGCATAGCTATAGGTTTCCAATTCTTGGGCAGGGTAGGTACGGGAGGTCGTACAGGGGTTTTGGGGGGTTTTTTGATAGGGTGTGGGCCCACATGCGTGGGCAACTCAGTGGAAGGCACGCATGCGTGCGCGCCTGTACCCTGAATAACCGCGAATCCGTGCGCGTGAGTAGGGATTTAAGGCACGCCTGTGGGGTAAACAGGCACGCATGAGTGCGCGCCTGTGGGTTTGACAGGCACGCCCTAGCGCGTGCCTATATTGTGAACAGGTGCGCTCATAAGCGCGCCTGTGGGAAAAATAGGCGCGCATACGTGTGTGCCTGTATAGTGAACAGGTGCACATGTGTGCGCACCTGTGGGTGGTAAAACCGCGCTTTTGAGGCAAGGTTTCAGGGTAAAAAAATGAGCCTTTTTGATGTATTGGATGGTTGCCTAAGCTAATATAGGACTTTGGGTTGTGTGCAGGTGGCGAGCAGTGATCATGGATGTGCGGTGGCATGAGCGAGACTGGTCACAGTTACGAGATGTTGTGGCCAATGCACTGCCTGCAGTTCGAGTGGCTTTAGAAACCAGTGGGTTGCTAAAGTTCTTTGAGTGCCCGTTGATACAGGCACAGGAGTATTTACTCCAGTTCCTGCTCCAAATGTGGAGCCCAGATCAACACTGCTTCCTCGTGCGAGGAGAGCATATCCCCTTCAATACGATGGAGGATATATACTTTTTGACTGGGCTCCCCTTCCGAGGAACACCGTTGTCGGCAGAGCCTGTGTTGTCGAGGGACACTCATCTGTGTACTATCACCGAGCGATATTTCTCAGGCGAGCGCTACATGGCTAGGACGGCAGTGAGTATCAGTGGGATAGATGCCCTGCTGCATCATTGCATAGCAGCGATGATTATTCGAGTGTATGGGTCACTGGCGACCCACCGGATCAGTGGTGGTGAGTTTTTCTTGATGGAGAGGGTGGTGGCGGGCCGTGAGCGGTTCGCCTAGGGTTTGACCCTTCACGCGCGGATGATCGCGCAGCTGGACTGATGTCGGTTGACAGGTACCAGGAAGTTTGTGTTTGGCTCCATCCTGGTGGCCTATTTTTTGGAGAGGGTGTCGATGCTGCACCCGAGGGTGTTACTAGAGGCACCAGGGGTACGAGAGCCGCGCTTGAGGCGGTGGTCTCAGATTTTGGTTCGCCACGGTGGTGGCGAAGGCAGACATTACTTTACTGCGCAGGCGGCGCAGATATGGCGGCAGATGCCGCAGGTCATACTGTAGTACCCCTATGCTGGGGTAGACTTTCAGGGGGACCCGGACATGGTATTGCCTCCTGGGGAGGTTTTTGATCACTGAGGTATGTTGAGTACTTGTATGTTTCGATTTATGTGATATTTTGATATATCGGTTCATATGTATGATGTATAGAGACTGATACGATCTGTTGTTTGTTGTTTTTGTGCCTGTACAGATGTGGCACCTCGCGGGCACGAGGTGGAGTTGTACAGAGCACCGGTTCAGAGAGAGTCGGAGAGACCTCCACGTGGAGGGAGGCGGAGACGGGATGAGGCTGCGGGGGCACCAGCAGAGCCCGAGAGACCGGTGAGGAGGCGCCGATTTGATGACCCTGGTGCGGGGCCATCACACGCTCCTCCGGCGGAAGCCAGAGGAGATTTGGATGATATACGTCATCGTTTTGAGATGGTATTGCAGGACGTGCCTGAGGGCATGTGGATCCGTATCCAAGACGAGGGGTTCCTGGAACAGTGCATAGGGTTACCACCACCATGGTGGGGCTTAGTGCGGCGAGCAGCTGTGCTCGCTGCGATGACTAGCAGACACCTGCCGCCTGGGCGGGGGGGTCCTGCAGATGTTCCACCACCACTGCCTGGGACTGGTGGGGGTGGGCCACCACCGCCTCCTGAGGGAGGGGCAGCTGGGGGTGCGTTAGAGGCACCCTGATTGTATCATGTATTTTGTACACTGTTTTTGATAGGCTGGTGAGCCGATTTTTGTATCGAGATGTGGTACGGGCTGGAGGGCCGATGTATTTTTGTTGTATGTAAACATTCAGATGGCCGGGGAGGCCTTGATATATATATGAGTATACACCTTTTTGAGATCCAAATGTGGTTTACATGTGTTTTTTGTGTTGATGTTGATGATGTTGATTCTATCTATATGTTGTGACAGGATGTATGAGATGTTTATGTATGTGTAGCTTGATGTGATATATGCCAATCTAGCACCATGTTAGCTATTTCATCTGTTATTTGATTCAATTCTCTTGGAATATGTGTAAATGTAATGGAATCAAAATGTCGAGATAATAATATAACCTGCAGGTATTTGCGAAAAAGGCACGGATCGCGTACACGGTACACATTGTTGAGTTGGAGAACGACCAGTTGAGAGTCGAGGAAAACGCTAAGGTGACGAATATGATGATGTTGTGCGTCAGTCAAGAGGCCAATGATAGCAGTCTATTCGGCTTGGTTATTGGTTGTTGGTCCTAAACAGATGCCGCTGGAATATAGCATTTCATGTGAAGGGGTGTAGAGAGCCCAAGCAACGGAAGCGAGATTTTGTGTCCAACGGCTAGCGCCGTCGGCGTAACCAATGTGGTAAGCTGGTGGAGGAGTCATCTATCAATAGCACAAAGGATAGTTTAGATGAAGGAAAAAAAATATTAAAAACGCTAAAAAAGAAAAGAACCTAAAGTAGCTTGACTACATTTAAGCATAAAATTTCTTGAGGTATAACCCATTGATGGGTTCTTTGAGCGAGAGGCCTTCAGGGGAGGCCAGGATGTATGCGCCTTTAGTGAGGAAATGTTGGATGATGTAAGGGCCATGCCAAAGTGATTCGAATTTTCCGTGGCCAAAGGTATCGTGAGCGATATCATAGGCGAGGACAAGGTCGCCTTCGCGAAATGATCGAAGGTTGACATGGTGATCAAAGGTAGCCTTGGATTGTTTTTTAGCTGCCTCATTGTTCTGTAATGAGGATCGACGATCTTCATCCAGAGACTCCAATTTCAGCAAGCGCTGCTCCATTGGAGCAGTGTCAGGTAAAAGCTTGATTGCGGTGCGAAGGGTGGGAATTTCGCACTCAATGGGAAGAGTTGCCTCGACCCCATGGACTAAGTGAAATGGCGTGAAACCCGTGGCGGTTTTCTCTACCGTTCGATAAGCCCATAGCGTGGAAAATAACATATGATGCCAATTGGTTTTATGTTTGTTAACCGTGCGTTGTAACATGGTCTTGAGGACTTTGTTCACTACCTTGACCTGTCCATTTGACTGAGGATAGTATGGTGAGGAAAACTCGTGAGAGAAGCCTAACCGAGATGAGAGTTCGACGAATATCTCATTCTCAAAGTGTTTCCCATGGTTGGAAACGAGTTGGAGTGGTACTCCAAACCTGGATATGACGTGATTGAAGAAAAAATGCGCTACAGTGTCAGCGGTGTTGTTGAAAGTGGGCATAGCTTCGGCCCATTTGGTGAAGTAATC
The DNA here is from genome assembly GCA_009831015.1 of Picea engelmannii. NCBI lineage: Eukaryota > Viridiplantae > Streptophyta > Pinopsida > Pinales > Pinaceae > Picea > Picea engelmannii. The sequence goes on from ML778346.1 coordinate 1,550,971, forward strand.
AACAGTGACAACAATGTATTTGTGACCATTGTTGGAGGGGGGATTACAAGTCATAAAGTCAATGCCCCATTTACAAAAGGGGCCTGCAGTAATGACAGGGTAAAGAAGAGCAGGGGGAGCGCGGGATTTGTTGGCATAGAGCTGACATTGCTCACATCGTTTCACGGCATGAATGCAATCATGAAACAGGGTAGGCCAAAAGTAACCGGCCCGGATAGTATTTTGAGCTATGGCGATGCCCGAGAGATGGCCTCGTCAATAGTCAGACAGTGCCGAAGAATGGTGTCGACGCCCCGCCGATATAGTATGTCACCGATGAGGAGATAGTGGGGGGCCTGATGGCGAATGCGCCGACAATCATCTCGTGATAGGTGGTTACCGAACTTTTGAGTTCGTAGGTAGACGAGGAGTTCTCCATACCAAGGATCATCTGAAGCGATGTAAAAGAGATGTTTGTCAGGAAAGTCAGTATTGACGGGGGTGCTAAGTGTGTCAGAGGGAAGGGCTGTGATGAGTTCGGCGAGAACGAGGGCCTTCTTGCTCTTGGGTGTTGAGAACTCGAGGTCGTACTCCTGAAGGATAATGATCCAGTGAGCGAATTTTCCATTAACTTGGTGACGGCTGAGCAAATATTGCATAGGGTTGGAATCTGCGACGACCTTGGTGGTGCGAAGCAGAATGTAATGGCGCAGTTTCTGAACTGCGAGGACAACTGCAAGAGCAAGTTTCTCTTCATGTTTGTACTTCAGGGGTGGTCCTGAGAGGTTCTTACTGACGTAGTAAATGACGTGTTCACGATTGTCATATTTGAGCTGGACGAGGACGCCGACTACTGATACAGCTGATGCTGATATGTAGAGGATGTAGTCGCGATTGTAGTCAGGTGCACTAATCAAAGGTGCATTGGAAAGTGTTGCCTTAAGGTCGTCAAATGACTGTTGGGCATAGTCGTCCCAATGAAAAGGGATTTTGTGATGTAGTAAGCGAAGAAAACCATGTGTGCGTATAGTGTAATCAGGAACAAAGTGTCTAAGAAAATTGGCTTTGCCCTGTAGACTCTGAAGTTGTCGTAAATTCCGAGGAGGTGGAATTTCGGTGATGGCTTTGACTTTAAGGGGATCCACGGTGATACCGCTTTGTGAAACGATAAAACCGAGGAGGCGCCCTGCGCTGACGCAGAATACACACTTGAGAGGGTTCAAGCAGATGTTGTACTGTCGACATTGTTGAAAGATGATTCGTAAATCATCGAGGTGTTGGGTACACTTCTTGGATCGAGTGGTGAGGTCGTCCAAGTAGGCGAGGATGATTGCAGCCAGATCATGAAAGATGTATGTCATGGCCCGCTGGAATGTTGCACCATCATTTTTTAAGCCGAAAGGCATGACACGATACACAAAAGTACCCCACGGGGTAATGAATGTGGTTTTATATTGATCGGCTGGGTGGATTTGGATTTGGTTATAGCCAGAGAATCCGTCCATGAAGGAGAGAGCCTCGTGGCTGGCATAATCGTCGATAATTTGATCGATGAAAGGCATTGGGAAGTTGTCCTTGGGACATGCATTATTGAGATCACGAAAATTGGTGCATACGTGGATAGAGCCCTATTTTTTGTCGATGGGTACAGGGTTGGAAACCCATGAAGTGTAAGCGATGGGGTAAATAAAGTTGGCCGTACGTAATTTGTCAATTTCGGCTTTGATAGCCGTGGCCTTAGATGGGTGTAGCGGTCGTTGTTTCTGGCGAACTGGTGTGATGTCAGGATAGGTGTCGATGTGATGTTCGACGATAGAGGGATCGAGGCCAGGAATTTTTGTGTATGACCAAGCGAAGATATTCCGAAATTCATGGAAGAGGGCTTTATAGGCGGCAATTTCCTGGGGAGTGCAAGCAGCTCCAATGATGATTTCTTCGACGATACCCGGTTTAATGGAGATGTTGATTTTGATGGTGGGGGAAATGTTGGCCAGATTACCTTCTTCAAAAGCGTCAGGTGTAGGAATAGGATTGTTGAACCAATCGATAGGGCCTGATGGGATGAAATCTTTGGTTTCGACTGCATAAATAGGATTGTGGCTAGGAGGCATGAGGGCGTCCTACGAAAGGAAGAGAGCACGATGATGTAGTGCGTCCTAGGGAGAATCTGGGCATTGTAGCTCTTCCAGTATTTCCTTGTCGCAGTGGAAACGACGAGAGTATAATGGATCGTGAGGAGTGATCTCAGTGATAGTGGGATTGCCCCCTACTGAAGAAATAGAGGGGGTATTGCTAGGAGAGGGTGAGGGTTCACTTGACATAAAACATATATTGAGGTACTGAGGGGTACCCGTAGTGGTGGGATGGAGAGTCTCCGTAAGGGAATGAGCGAGAGAGTTGGGTGGGTTACGGGGTAAATCCGCAGAAATGTCATCTAGGAACCAAGGAGGTGTTGGGAGTGCCTCAGGTTCGGGCGAAATGATATGAAGATATTCGAATGGTGAAGATATGTCAATGATCGCCTCTGTGGGTTGGTGATGTAGAGCTAATCGACGTTGTCTGTATGTGAGGATTATAGGACACTAGAATGTAAAATGAACCAATGAATCGCAAAGAGAGAAAGGGCATCTCATGCGTTCATTGACTGAAGTAGTGACATAACGAATGTCAGTGATTTTTGTTGTGGAGGACGTGGCAGGGTGTGGGTTGTTCTGAAAGTCTTGGCTTATGATAGCTAATGCCTGCCGAAAACGAGGCAGGGCTGGACAATGATGGGTATAATGGCCATACTCGGAATAGATGGCACACGCGAATTTGGTCTTCAGCCCTTTACTACTGGAAGGTTGAGTGGTAGCAGTAGTAATGGGTGGTGTGGAGGTTGGATTGGGGGGAATCAAATTTCGTAATTTCGATAGTGATGGGCAGTTGTTGGTTTGGTGACCCTCTTTGTCACACAATGCGCAAGGTGGTGGGATGCGTGGAGGAAGTGGAGTTGTGGGCTCCTTCTTCTTTCTGCTGCCCCCAGCGGTAGCAGGGGGGGTAGGGAGTATGGGGGTAGTGGAGGTAGTGGGAGTGAGGACAGGAATCGTCATGGGGAGTCCTTCCTGTGGGTGAGGGACCATCTTAGGTGGATGTAAGTACCACACTGGGATTGCTAACACCATATTGGGCAGTGTGAGCATTGCGGCTACCTGGAAAGCTTCTATACCTGGTGGAGGGTAAAAGAAGAGAATTTGAGTGAGGGGTCGGGGAACTGTCTCCCAAATGGGACTAGGCCCTTGAGGGGGTGTGGACTCATGGACCATAGGGGTCAATGAGTACGCAAGAGGCTCCTGTGGGAGTGGTGCTGTGATTGTTGAGACGTCAAAAATGACTGAAGCCTCCCAAGGGGGACGAGCATCCTCATGTTGAGTTTCTTTAGAGGAAATGATGCATACTTTACTAGGGGGAAGGAGTGGTGGTGCTCCATGGTACGTCCCTAAAAAGGATGGATCTTTGAAAATACCAGGACCCATCTCGATGAGTGGATATACGTCTTTGTTGGTGTGTATGAGAGGAAGAATGTTATTGAGATTGGCAGATGGGTTAGGCTCATAATGTGAGACTTGGTCAATGGTTACAATCTTTCCGTTATGGGGGAACATGATTGTCCTAAAGACTGATGATGCCACTGCCTTCATAGCATACATGTAGCTACGTCCAAACAGGATATTGCAATCGAGTTGAGCGTCGATAACTTCAATGTCAATGAGAATAGTTTTGCCTCCGAGTTCCACGAGGACATTTTGGAAGAGCCCTTCAGGAGATGATGGTCGTCCGTCATAAGCTCGTAATGTGATGGCGAAAGGTATGAGTTCCGGGGAACCAAGTTTCTGCCATACTGTTTTGGACATGATACATGTAGATTCCCCTTCATCGATGATACACCGATGGAAGGTGATGTTTCGTATTTTTACTAGTAGTTGAATAGAAACTACAGCGGGAAGACGCGGTTCACTGCTATCGAGGTCAAAGGTGATGAGTCGAGTATCGGCAGGGTTGACTGCCCCCAAGGCAGAAAGTAGTGATTTCTGCTGCATTGGACAAGTCTGGAGGACTTCCAGAACTGACATGGCAGCCGGGGATTGTGCTAAGTCATCTACCAAGCTGTAGTTGTGTGTTGCCCTAGCCTATGGATTGTGAACATTCCTGCGCAAGGGTATGCGAGGGATGCGTAATGGTGGTTCAGTGGAAGGGCGAGGGATCATCAATGGAGGTCGCGTCGGTGGAGGGTTTGTCTCTGGAGAGATAGGAGTAGACTCATCTGGATACTGACGATTTCGTGTTTGCAGAAGGATTTCCTCCTCGCTGGTGAGGAGAATTGTTCGCTCTACTGGATTGTTGGGATTCTGGTATTGGCCCACCTGAGGTGGGGGATGTTGCATGTCCTGTTGGTTGTTTATGACACCTTGATGTGGGATAGGATTTTGCAGTACGGCGGGAGGGGGTTGTTGCGCATATTGTTGTTGTGCCTGCTGCGGCGCAGGTTGCGCTGGGGAGGGGGGAAGGCTCCCCGAGTCTTTCAACCTCTTGAAATCAGAAATCTGGGGGCAATGGTGAGTGTAATGGCCGTACACACCACAAAGAGCACAAGGGTGGATGGTTTTGACAGTATTTTTCCCTTGGCATTTGTTGTTATTTCCCCCCTGGGGGTTTTGGTTCCCTTGGTTCTGATTGCCCCCAGTGGGTGGATGTTGTGGGGGTTGATTCCCGCCTTGACCAGGATTGTTTTTATTCCTATTCCTTCCTTTCTTCTTGGTATTTTTCAAAGGGTGAGTTGGGTTGGCTGTGTTCAACTGTTCAAAATTTTGGCATTGTTGAGCAGCAGAGGGTTGAACAAATTTTACCCCCACATGAGGATGTGGGGGAGTCATGGGTTGTGGAGGACCCGGAAAGGGAAAGTATGGATTTTGTGGTGGTACCGATCCATAGGGTACATAAGAAGGCATCGTGCTTTCACTAGTACTATAAGATGACATTGAGGGGGTACCACTGGTTGAGGAAATAGGTGGATGTATGGGAGGTGTCGGTGGTGGTCCACTAATGGGTGGAGGTATAGCAACAGGATATGGCTGTTGATAAGGGGGTGGGGGGAAATAAGGAGTGCCCCCATATGCCGGCGGGTATTGAGGTGTTCCATACATCGGTGGTGGTTGGGTTTGTGGACCATGGTGTGTGGTGGCACCTATTAGTCTGTCTGCTGAGTGAGACATCCCAGGTTTGTCCTGGCCAAATGGCACAGGTTTTGGAAGATCAGGAAGTATTGTGTACAAGTATCCTGACTGTGCGTAAATGAGTTCATATTGTTGAGCCTTACTGATGGATTCCTCTTCAGATTGTGGGAAGGTAGAAGCTACATCCTTACCAAGGAGAGCGACAAGTGATCTAAGAAACCAATCAAGACATTGTTGTTTGGTGGTTTCTGCTTTACACAAACTACGTCGCCTACGCCACTCATGAATGTGGTCAGCGATGTGGGTGGTTGAGGACTGTTTGAAATTAGACAGTAGTTCAAGACCATTGTCATGGCGGATGGATAATTGGAAGAAAGTTAAGAATGCTTTGGCCAAGTATTCAAAGGTCGTATGGGACCCTGATTTTTCTTCAACATACCATTTGGCTGAAGGGCCAGTAAGTGTGCGTTGAAATAATCACAGTCTGATGGAATCCTCCATGATGCTATTGGAAGAACACCATAGATGAAAGGTCATGACATGATTGGTGGGGTCATCCCATGCCTTTCCTTCAAACTTTGGTATGTCTGAAGGAAGTTTGGTTGGCATTGTAGGTCATGTGGCGTCATGCAATATAGGATCATTGGTAAGTTTTGTGAGATCCGGTATGTTGAGAGAGGCCAAGTATGGCATCTGTAGTGGGGTAGCAATGTTAGTTCCAGCCATTGTATGTTGTGAACCTGACCCTTGATGGGGACTAGGTGGGTTGGTGCTCCCTCCTTGAGAGGAAGTGGGTCCCCCGCTTCCGTGCAAAGGAGAGCGAGTGACTGTGTGACCTTGGGAATTGGACC
>ML778346.1:1559390-1577132 GCA_009831015.1 Picea engelmannii
TAGGTCTTTGACCAGCCCACCATGAGGATTGAGCTCGGATTTGGTGTCAAATCGACTTGGGAGCTGATCCATTAGTGGTTGGGAGGCCGACCAATTTCAATAAATGCGTCGTTTAGCAGGCGCGCGGGTTTTTCGCCAAACAGCCACGCATCATGCGCTGATGTGCACATTATACGTTGTTGTTACGCGCATACGCACGCGAACCCAGGTTCTGTAAAGCGCCCTTCAATTTTTTGGTCATTTTGTATAGTTTTTGACCCTTTTGCAATGTTGTGGAATTAATCTTGTGCCATGAATGACTCCAGTCCTATTTTGATGATGCGGAGTTCTTGTTTCCATGTGCGGAAGAATTTTAGAGGGAATCTGAAGTAAAGAAGGCCAGATTTCAAGGAGGATGAAGTCTTTTGGTGATGTGTTCTAAGGTATGTTATTTATAGGTCATCTTACTATTTTCACTATAACATTTTTTCTAGAATGATTCAAATGGTGAAATTGATAAGGTATTGAGAAGACATATCTAGGTACCTGTGGTAAAATTTTCATCTCTTTATTCGCTATAATTTTGGAGATACACTATGTGGAAGATAGGGTTTTTGACTAGTCCATAAGCTAGCCATAAACAGATGTTCTAGGTAAAAGAGTAATAACTTATTCATAGAGAATCCAAATGAAGTGATACCAATTACACTGGACAGAGTATGGTATTTAGTTTTTTGTGTGCGATTTTCAGAATCGGATGTTAAATAGTGAGTGTGGGGCATTCCGTACAAGTTCTCCCTCCTGAATAAACCATAATAGAATAAGGTCTACCATTTTCTCTATGACTTCTTTTTGGGGAGGATTCAAGGAGTGAAAAATGGAGGAGTTTCAAAGAATACATTGAGTTATATTATATATAGGATCAGAGTATTCTAAGAAGTGAATAATTTCATAATTTGAATAAGTCTCGAGAAGCATTATTAGGTTCTATGTGATGAGTTGATGGTGATGATTTAATGTAAAGTTTTATTATCTCTCATATATTCTTGGTTGGAAGGAAGGGGAAAGGATGGATAGGTCAACCCTCTCTTGATATTGGAGGATTGTATCTTCCTTTTGGAGGTTTATCCCTCCCTTTATATTTGGAAGTTGTAGCTACCTTTGGAAGTCATTACTTCCCTTGAATAATAACTATTGATTATTTATCATATATTGTGCATGGTGTATTGTGGTGTATTGGTGTAACTCTTATACTATAGTTCATTTCTCATTGGATATAATTGAATGGTTTAAGTATAATTTGAAATTTTTTTAAAATTGTACTTGATACTGATTCACCCCCCCTCTTAGTATCAACAATTGGTTTCAGAGCGAGTTACCTTCAATATAGTTTAACCACTGGAAGGAAGATCCTAAGCATAAATGGAAGACAACATTCCAAATGGGATTCCACCATTTTATGGAAGCAATTTTGAATACTAGAGTAATAGAATGGAAACCATAGATTATTTTAGGGGCTAAATTTCGCAAATGGGCTAATTTTTCATGGTTTTCCCAAAAAAAGATTCGCTAATTTCCATTTTTTCTAAAAACGATTCACCCAAATTCCATAGAATAAAATTATTTTACCTTAAAAATAGCCAATATTTGATATAATCTATATTAAATCCTTAGAAATTTGAATATTTTTACAAAACTATCGCCAAACATTTTACATTTTGCATATTAAGGACTAGTAAGAATAGCCCATGTTTCTACATTTTAATATAAAGTTCCATCCTTAAAATTATCCCTGATTGGAAACTTAGTTGAAAGCTCTTGGGGCAGATGTTTGGTTCTTAGTTTCTTCAGGATACAATGCTTTGAAGAAACCAAAGTCTGCAGCTCAGAAGGAAGCAAAAAGGAATAACAAACTGGCAATAGATACCATCCTGGATGGATTGACAGATTTAGTGAAATACAAGGTGGGATCATGTGCATCAACAAAAGAGATTTGGAACAAGCTACAAGACCTTTATGCAAGGGAAGAAGCAGAAGAAGAAGTTGAAGCAAATTACAACATCTCAGATTTCAAAGAAGCAAATAGAGGCCAGTTATTTTTCTTTAATTGTGAAGGAGTAGGACATGTTGAATTTGAATGTCCTCATCCAAGGATTGAAAGAGATGACACTGAAGAATAAAATTCCAATGAAGAAGAAGAAAAGTCCAATGAATAAGAAGAAAATCATGAATCAGAAATGATTCAACAAGAAGATGAGAATCTTAAAAAAATGAATCAAGTTGAGATTGAAAATAGAAAGCTCAAAGACACGCATAGAAAACTAAGAAGTGAATTGGGTACTTGTGAAAAGACAATTGTAGTCTTGAAGAAACAATTAGAAGACTTCGATAAACTAAGAGAAGAAACCATTTCCTTGAAAACTCTACTCGAAGAAGCAAGAAGAATAGGAGAAGTAAAGGATGTCCAAATGATGAAGAAAGAAGAAGATTGTGAGAAACTTGAACAAGAAGTTGTCGCATTGAGGAAGAGCTTAAGAAACTCTCAAGTGCCAAAAGACTTAACATGTCTTGGATGCATGGGTGAAACTTCATACAAAGAAGATGAAAATACCAACAAGAAGGTTGAAGAAAGAGCTACATAGAGAGTTGATGAGAAGTGGACCAAGATACCAGAAAGAAGGAATGATTACAAAAGAGATCAATATCCAATAAGACCTCCTACCTTTAGGAATCAAAGAAGCTTCAATCAGTATGAAGGAAACTACAGAAGAGTATATCATGAACCCAGATGGACTACATCACAAAGAAGGTCACTTACTCCTAGGTATCAAAATTTCTTTCTTGGTCATTGTTATACTTCCAAAAATTTTGGACATAAGGCAATTAATTATAGAATCAATGAAAGGAACAACTATGCAAGAAACATGAATGGTGTAAATAGAATATATGGAAATAATCATGGATTTGTCAACAGAAGTTATAATTCATTTTCCCCATTGATGGAAAAAATTATTGTATGCTACAAATGTAATTATCTTGGTCACAAAGCACGAGATTGCAGATATATGAATGAAGATGTCCCTATGACAACCACAGTATGGAGAAGGAAAGATATTCCAAACAATGAAGATTGTCGAATAGCATTGACCACTGAAGAATGTAAAAAAGAATATGAATGGTACATAGATAGTGGATGTTATTCACACGTGACCGGGGATGAAGACAAATTCATCAGCTTGAAGAGAAAGGGTGGAAATGTTGCATTTAGAGATGACTCATCTACCAAAATAATTGGAAAATGTGTAGTATATCTTGGAAGCAAAAATGTAAAAGCAAAGAATGTCCTATTGGTTGAAGACTTGAAGCATAATCTACTCAGTGTTAGTAAAATGTGTGATCAAGGATATACTCTCACGTTTGACTCACAAAGATGCAAAAGAAAAGAAGAAGGTTCAGGACGATTGGTTGCAACTGAAACAAGAAGACCAAGTAACATATACATCCTAAATCCACGAAAACGATCCAAGGAATAAAGAGACCATAAAAATGAAGTGTTATTAGGTGTTATATGTTCAGGGGGAGCAGCCCCAAAGAAGAGAGTTACCTTTTTTCCATTAAACTCACGGGGAGTAACCCTACCATTTGCCATTGATGTCAAAGGGGGAGATAAATTGGGATCATGATGACAGGGGGAGCATGATTGTTGCCATCAATGACAAAGGGGGAGATTGTTGGAAGATTGGTTGTTGGCATTGATGTCAACCCTAGTCATTAGTTTTGGACCACAATATTGATGAAGGTATTTGGGCATGAAGGACGGTGCACATGCAGACACAACACCCATGGATGGATAGTATACATCATGTTGTTTTTGGTGGTATGTTTCATGTCACATGCATCATCATGGTTGAGGAGAAATGAATTTTTGAAGATGACAAAGTGAATTGAAGAAGTACAGGTCGGCCCTGAAGATAATTAAAGAAAAGAATTACAAAATAAGAAAGTGTCAGGTCAGCCCTAATGTTAAAAGTAAATGACATAAAGGGTATTAATACATATTATTATACATTCATTTTATATACACAAGTCAAATTTCAGAGGAAATATGAAGTAAAGAACGTCGGATTTCAAGGGAGGATGAAGTATTTTGGTGATGTGTTCTAAGGTATGTTATTTACAGGTCATCTTACCAGTTTTTATATAAATGTTTTTTATAGAACGATTCATATGGTGAAATTGATATGGTATTGATAAGACATATCTAGGTACCTGTGGAAAAACATTTATCTCTTTATTCGCTATAATTTTGGAGATACACTTTGTGGAAGATAGGGTTTTTGACTAGTCCTGTAGCTAGTCATAAATAGGTGTTCCAGGTAAAATAGTAATAACTTATTCATAGAGAATCAAAATGAAGTGATACCAATTTTATTGGACATATTATGGTCTATCGTTTCTTGTGCATGAGTTTCAGAATCTGATGTTAAATATTGAGTGCAGGGCATTATGTACAAGTTCGCTCTCCTGAATAAACCAGAATTCAATAAGGTATACCATTTTCTCTATGACTTATTTTTGGGGAGGATTCAAGGAGTGAAAAATGGAGGAGTTTCAGAGAATACATTGAGTTATATTATATACAGGATTAGAGTATTCTAAGAAGTGAAGAATTGCAGAATTTGAATAAGTCTCAGGAAGCATTATTAGGTTCTATGTGATGGTTAGTTGATGGTGATGATTTAATGTAAAGTTTTATTATCTCTCATATATTCTTGGTTGGAAGGAAGGGGAAAGCATGGAGAGGTCAACCCTCTCTTGATAATGGAGGATTGTATCTTCCTTTTGGAGTTTTATCCCTCCCTTTATATTTGGAAGCTATAGCTACCTTTGGAATTCATTACTTCCCTTGAACAATAATTATTGATTATTTCTCATATATTGTGCATGGTGTATTGTGGTGTATTGGTGTAACTCTTATACTATTGTTCATTTATCATTGGATATAATTGAATGGTTTAAGTATAATTTGAAAAAAAAAATCTACTTGATATTGATTCACCCCCCTCTCAGTATCAACAATACAAAATGGCCTTCCTGTCATACAAGTATAGACTTACCAAAAACATCCTTCAAATGTCAAGTAGAACAACATCTAACTCTACCTCATCAATGAAACTAGATGTGATCTCAAAATGTAGCTTGCATTTCTTAGTTACATGTACCTGAGCATTATCACAAATCCATCCCAAAGGATACAGTCTCAGATGAGGCATAGTTTCTAATCCCAAACTCTGAACAACTTTCTCTAAAATAAGATTCACTTGTGATCCACTATCAACAAGTGTATCAATATTAGTGTGCTTTGAGATAACTCGTAAATGAACATTCATTTTCTTTTCCTTCCATCAAGGATTACTTTAGACTTTGCAGAAGAAGCACATGAACTGAAACATTCAACAAAAGATTTGCCTTTTATTCCCATAGTTGTAACATTAGTTTCATCCTTAGAATTCGATCCAAGATCCTGAACTATGGTTTTGGCCTTCATTTTCCCCTTTCTAGGTTGAGTTGTAATACCCCTGTTTCCCCTAGCTTGTAATTAATCATTAATCATGGTCACCATGCTATGACATGGGAACTGTTGATTAATTGGGTTGGTTTTCATTGATGGAAACCCTTGAAGAAAGTCGGATAGTGAATTCCGATAGCACAATGGTTTGGGTAATGGACCCAATTTTGTTGGATGGATAATGGTATGATTTTTGAGATATTTTCAGGTAAGACTATTCAAGATGGATAGTACATGTCATGTCATTTCCAGTGATATGGGGAACGTCACATAACTCCTCACGGTTAGAGATTTATGGCCATGTGAAGTTGGAGAACCCTAATGAGTCATCTAAAAGCCCCAAAAAGTCAAAGTGTTTGCAAAAGAAATTATTTAAATAATAAATTTAATGGAGAACTCCCTAAAATAAGGAAAGTGGGATGCTACATGAAAGTATAAATAAGAGGCAAGGCTCTCTCATTTAATCACACTTGAACAAATTGAATATCTTTTGTTGTGTAATCCTTACTGCAAGTACTCATTGATACATATGAAGTTGCGAAAGTCTGAGGTAGTACGAAGCGTTGACGACGAAAGTTTCAGAATTACAACGAATACAAAAAAACCCTAATTTCGGAGGCGTACACAGGATAACAGCGTATTAGGGTGCGTACATAATGAGGCGTATGTGGGTTGACTGTGTATTAGGGTGTGTACATATGTGGGCTAGCAGTGTATTAGGGTGCGTACATTTTGGTAAAGCCATGGAAACATGAGAAGATGAAGATGCAGAGGTTCTAGATTCTGAGATCAAGTTCCCAAAAAGGTATACAATGCTCATATACATAATATCTATCCATTGGTTCAAAAATTATGTCTTATTTCTATGAATAGTTGGATTTTGATGTATGCATGAGAAATAGTTATGGAAATTTCATGATTCTCCCTAGAGAGACTAGTGGTGGCATGGGATCTTCTGTATAATTTAGATCTACAGAAATAAAGTGTTGGTATATTTATACTCGATACTTCTTGTTAGAATTGAGGCACATATTTTATTTCTTGGAATATGGTTAAGGGTTTGTGATACATGGTTGAGAGCTTGTATTTGTGAAGTGGTTGATGTATTGAGAGGTTGAATATCATAAAGGGTTTGATGACTAGATCATGTGAGGGTTAATATGCTTGTTCATGATTACACACACCTATATGGAACATGACTAGAGAGAGATATATATGCTTTGGGTAAAGGTTATTTATGAGGATGCATGCACAGGGTACAGTTACAGTCTGGATACAGTGATAGGTTACGGATCTATGTGAAAAATTTACATAGGGTTAGAAGTTTTCAAAAGAAAGAAAACACTAGTTTTTAGAAGGCATATGTAGGTTGCATAACAGTTTAGTCATGTACATACGTGAGTTTCATAATAGATAGGGTTCATACGTAGCCGTCCTGTAGCACTACAGGTCGGGTACCTATTGTATTTTTTTTATACATGTTCAGTTCAGGTACATATTGATTGCAGAGCAGTTCTACAGGTTGGATGTAGGTCAGTGGTACAGGTTGATAAAGTGGTATAGTGGTATATCTCACAGTGATAGTGTGACAGTGGTTCCATCATTCTAATTTTATTCCAAGGAGGTCATACAGGGCAAGGAAAGGTGGTTGTAGTCACCTTCCAGTTGTAGCCGGAGAACATAAGGGGTTGTAGCCTCCTTCTGGTTGTATCCAGAGAATAGGGGAGTTGGAGTGTCCCTCGGGTTGTAGCATGAGAAACTAGGGGGTTGGATCCTCCTTCCAATTCCATTTGGAAAACAAAGGAATTTGGTGCTTCCAATGAATGTAATTCTTCAATACATATAAGAAAAAGCATTATGTGTTTTTCTCTCGCTTTGGTTTTCCACGTAAAAACACTGGTGTACTGTGTATGTGTGTGATTGCTAATTTGTTCATTGTTTATTTACTCTGCAACTATTGGATGATAATGATACATTGATATAACACTTGCATTTTATGGTGAAAAAGGATTAAATTGCTCTATTATTGATTCACCCCCCCCCCCCTCAGTAATCCAATAATTGGTATCAGAGTCAGTTCCTTTAGAAATCAGTTTAACCACTGAAAGATAGATCATGGAGAGAAACAACATGTATAAAACTGGAATACCACAATTTGATTGAAAGAAGTATGCATTTTGGAGCATAAGGAGGAAGACATATATACAGGCATAGGGATTTTAAATTTGGCAATCAATTGTTGATGGATACACAACACCAACAGTTCCGTCGACAAATGACAAAGCAATAAAACTTGGTCAGAATAGTTCCAAAGCCACAAATGAACTTTTGAATAGTCTTGGAGAATCAATATTCACCAAAGTTTCACATTGTAAATCCGCTAAAGAGATTTGGGACAAACTTCAAAATATTTATGAAGGAGATTCAAAATTCAAAGTAGCAAAGATTCAAACTTACAGAGGTCACTTCGAACAACTAAAGATGAAGGAAGATGAGAATTTTGAACATTACGTTTTATGAGTTGATGAAACAGTAAATGCAATCATGGGATATGGAGAGGAAATCAAATAATTAGTAATTGTTCAAAAGGTACTAAGATCTTTTCCTATGAGATTTGACCCTAAGATATCAAAACTAGAAGAAAGAGCAGATCTGAACTCAATAAGCATGGACGAACTACATGGAATATTCACAGCATATGAAATGAGAACTAAACAGGAAAATTCATATATAAAAGAAACATCCAAAAATTCAAAGAAAAAGGGAAAGAAAAAAGAAAAATAACATAGCAACAGCAGTAACATCTTGGGAGATGATGAAGAAGTGGCCAACTTTGTCAAAAGATTGAACAAGGGAACCAACGACGGGTATAGAGGTAAGCTTCCTTTTCTAAAAAATGTCCTCATAAGAAAAAGAGAAATGATGAAGGTTAATCAAATAGAAAACAACGATATAAAGGCAAAAGAACCACAAAGAAAGTTTTCAAGAAAAGCTTATGCACCAAAGAAGACATCTCATCATCAGATGAAGATGAATTTAGTGACAGTGAGACAGAAAGAGTTATTTTCATGGCAGTAGAAGACTCTGATAAAGAAGACTCTGAAGAAGAATATGAAGAGGCTGAAGAAGAATATGAAGAGGCGGAATTTGACTACCGAGAAGAATTGTTGTGTGCCATAGAAGTTATCAAAAGAGAAAAAAAGAAAAACAAGAAACTACAAGTGGAACTAGACAAGAAAGAAGACACTAAGGAACTAGAACAAATGATCACAAATTTGAAGGTTCAAATAGAAGAAGATAAAAGAATTGAAGAAGCACTCAAAGAACAACTAGAAGGAAGAGACGGTATCATTGAAAATTTGGAAGAAGGTATTGTCACATTAAGAAAGTATATTCAAAAGAAAAATATGCATAACATCTCAAAATTTTGAATGACATTATCATTAGTCAAAAACCTCATCATGACAAGTCCAGACTTGGATACAATTAGACAGAAAAGGGATCAAGCTCCAAAACAACAGAACAAGAAAGATATCTAAAAAGTTATGCATAAACAATCAAAGGGGATAAGAAGGTCTACAAAGAAAATTACAAGGACACTCCTCCACCGAGAAGATTCATATTTCAAAATCAACGATCGACAAAAATAGATAAGCCTCAGGAAGAAGAAAGATTCATAATAGTACCTCCTTTCAGAAGATCTTCAACTCCCAGGTATCAAACTATCTTTTTTGGTTTATTTTATGCATGTAATAATTTTGGAAATAAAGATGTGAATTGCAGAGCTAAAAACAGGAACATAAACAAATTTGAAAGTCATACATAAAAGGGTTATCCAAGAAGGCCTAGTGAAACACAGAGAAGAAGTTACAACAGGTTTGAATCTTTGAGCACTAAAGTGGAATGCTACAAATGTAACAAATTTGGACACATGACCAAATATTGCAAAATGAAAGTCCCCCCTAGAGAACCACAATAGAACAACAATAGTCACAGACAGGAACCTCAGAAAAGGACATGGATAAGAAAGCAAAATCAGTATAGCAATGAAGAATGCACACTCGCTCTATAAGCTAAGCAGAAGAAACATGGTTGGTATGTTGACAGTGGCTATTCAAAACACATGACAGTTGATAGAGAAAGGTTTCTTACATTAAGAAAGGAAAGAGATGGACCAGTCGCCTTCGGAAATGATGATTCAGCTAAAATCATTAGAAACGGCACAATCAAAATTGGGAACAAGAATACCAAGGCATAAAATGTTCTACTAGTAGAAGATATGAAACATAATATTGTAAGTGTGAGTAAAATATGTGACCAAGGTCATAAATTTACTTTGGATTCACAAAAGTGTGAGATAAGAAAATGAGGTTCAGGAAAATAGATTGCAACAGTTGCGAGAACTTCAAGCAACATATATGTATTAATTGAAATTGGAAATGAAAAGTGTTTCCTAGGAAAGGAAGATGAAATTTGGCTATGGAATAGAAGAATGGGTCACAAACATTTTGATAACCTTGTCAAAGTCACCAAAAGGGAAGCAGTTAGAGAAATGCCCCATATCACGAAACCATCCAACACTTTATGCAAGCATTGTCAACAAGGAAAGCAAACAAAGACCAGGTTCAAATCAAAGGAATATTCAATGACAAGACCACTGGAAATTGTGCATACTAATCTAGTTGGACCAACTACAACAAAGGGTTTAAAAGGTGAGAAATACTTTATGTTATTAGTTGATGATTATACAAGAATGGTTGTAGTTTTCTTCCTTAGGAATAAGTCAAAAGCTTTTGAAAAATTCAAGGTATACAAGGAAATGGTTGAAAATGAAATGGATTCAAAAATCAAATGCTTGAGATCTGATAATGGAGGAGAGTTCACTTCAAAGGAATTTATGGACTACTACAGCAAGCATGGAATAAAAAGACAACTCTTCGTTGCTAGGACAACTCAACGGAATGGAATTTTTGAAAGAAAGAACAAGACAGTACAGGAAATGGTTCGAACAATGTTAATGGATTCCAAATTGACAGATATATTTTGGAAACAGACAGTGCATACAACATTCAAACCAGAGTAATTTGACTCTCGTGTGGACAAAGAAGTACTTATTGGTTACTCAAGTACAAGGAAAGAATACAAGTGTTACAACCTAAGATTGAAAAAAGTTGTGGAAAGCATCAACATAACAATTGATGAAACAGGTAGACAAGAATTAAAGAAGAAAATGAATCAATGGAACAACTTTACAAAAAAAAAGCAGAAGATGAAAAAGAAGTAGAAGGGGAATATGAAGAGGATCCGACAGAAGAAGAAGAGCAAGTTAAACAAGTGCCTCCAAAGACACCTAGAAGACGAGTACAGAAGAATCATCCTTCAGATCATATTATCATAAACAAAGATGCAGGAGTTGATACTAGAAGAAGAATCCATTCACCAGAACAAATGCACCTAGCACACTCATCTACGATTGAACCAACCTGTTTTGAAGAGGCCAGCAAGGATGAATTTTGGAATAAGGCCATGGATGAAGAATTGGATCAAATATAGAAAAATGACACTTGGGAATTGGTTCCAAGACCAAAGAATAAGAATGTGATCGACACAAAGTGGGTATACAGGAATAAATTGAATGAAGATGGATAGGTTATAAGGAACAAATATAGATTGGTATGTAAAGGATATGTGCAGGTTGAAGGAATTGAATTTGAAGAGACATTTTCCCCAGATGCCAGAATGGAAGCAATCTGATCGCTTTTATCTTATGCATGCTCCAAAAATAGTAAAGTGTATTAGATGGACGTGAAATCACATTTTCTAAATGGGGAACTTGAAGAAGAAGTCTACATTGAACAACCAGAAGGATTTCAGTTGTCAGAGAACACAGATTATGTGTGTAAATTAAGGAAGGTCATGCATGGTCTAAAATAGGCTCCTAGAGAATGGTACTCTAGACTGGATAAATATCTATAGTAGGAAGGGTTCAGAAAAGGAAGTGCAAACATCAACCTCTACATCAAGGTAACTCAAGATAGTATTTTATTAATTGAAGTTTATATTGATGATATTATTTTTGGAATTACTAATGATAGGTTAAGCCAGAAATTTGCAAAGGACATGCATAATGAATTTCAAATGTCATTACTTGGAGAACTATCCTTATTTTGGGGTCTTTGGATACGTCAAACTAAACAAGGAACTTTTATTTCTCAAACCAAGTATATCAGAGAAATGTTAAAGAGGTTCAGAATGGAAGATTGAAAACCAGTTATCACTCCCATGCGAACCAGTTGCAAGTTGAGCAAATATGATGATTCAAAGTCTACATATCAAAGGAAATACAGGTCAATGATTGGTAGCCTATTATATGTGATAGCATCCAAACCAGATGTAATGCAGGCAGTTGGACAAGTGGCACAATTTCAAGAAACACCAAAGGAATCACATGTATTAGCAGTGAAGAGGATTTTCAGATATCTCAAAGTAACAAAAGAGTTTGGATTATGGTATCCAAAAGGAAAGGATCTATCACTTATTGCCTATACAAATGCAGATTTGGTAGGTTTCATTGATGACCAGTGGAGTAGCATTCTACTTGGGTGAGTGTTTAGTATCATGGCCAAGCAAGAAATAATCATCAATATATTTATCTATAGCCGAGGCAGAGTATATTGCAGCAGCAACATGTTGTACATAGGTTCTATGGATGAAACAAACTCTGACATATATACAAGTTGATTATGATGAGCCCATTCCAATATATTGTGATAATACAAGTGCCATCAGTATCTCAAAGAACCCGGTGATGCACTCCAAGATGAAGCAGATTCCAATCAAGTATCACTTTTTACGGGAACAGGTTGCAGAAAATAACATCAGAGTTGAATATGTGGTCACAAAACAACAAGTGGTAGACATCTATACAAAATCGCTTCCACCAAAATCCTTTGAGTATCTTTGCTAGAGACTCAGAGTTATTTCTACTCCAAAATGAATTCTTTTGAATGCTTATCTTATATGTCTTACATGTAAAGGAGGAAGCACCATAAAGAGGACAATTCATGTTGGGAGATCAGACAGTTCAGTTAGGGGGAGCAACCCCAGATGGAAAGATACATTTTTCATTGATAACAAAGGGGGAGAGATTTATCAGATGCAAAGGACAGAGGCATGGTTCTAGGGGGAGTGTTGGTCACAGAGATGTAGAGTACAGAGGCATGGTTCCAGGGGGAGCGATGGTCATAGGGGGAGATTGTTGAATGAGTGATATGACTTCAGTATTTCATAACATGACCTCAGTATTGCATAAGAGTGTTGTCATCAATGCCAAAGGGGGATATTGTTGATTAATTGGGTTGGTTGTCATTGATTTCAACCCTTGAAGTAAGTTTGATAGCGAATTCTGGCATCACAATGGTTTGGGTAATGGACCCAAGTTTGTTTGATGGATAATTGTATGAGTTTTGAGATATTTGTAGGTAAGACTATTCCAAATGGATAGTACATGTCATTCAATTTCTATTGGTATGTGGAACATCACATAACTCCTCACGGTTAGAGAGTTATGGCCATGTGAAGTTGGAGAACCCTCATAAGTCATCTAGAAGCCCCAAAAAGTCAAAGTGTTTGCAAAATAAATTATTTAAATAATAAATTTAATGGAGAAATCCATAAAATAAGGAAAGTGGGATGCCACATGAAAGTATAAATAAGAGGCAAGGCTCTCTCATTTAATCACACTAGAAAAAATTGAATATCTTTTGTTGTGTAAGGCTTATTGCAAGTACTCATTGATACATCTGAAGTTGAGAAAGTGTGAGGTAGTACGAAGGGTTGATGACAAAAGTTTCAGAATTACAACGAATACAAAAAAACCCTAACTTCTGAGGCATACATGGGTTGACAGTGTATTGGGGTGCGTACATACTAAGGCATATGTGGGTTGACTGTGTATTAGGGTGCGTACATACGCGGGCTGAAAGTGTATTAGGGTGTGTACATGTTGGTAAAGCTATGGAAACTTGAGAAGATGAAGATGCAGAGGTTCTAGATTCTGAGATCAAGCTCCCAAGAATGTCTACAGTGTTCATATACATCATATCTATCCATTGGTTCAAAAGGTATGTCTTATTTCTATCAATAGTTGGATTTTGATGTATGCATGAGAAATGGTTATGGAGATTTGAGGATTCTCCCTAGAGAGACTAGTCACTGCATGGGATCTCATGTATAAGTCAGATCTATAGAAATACAGTGCTGGTATATTTATCATTATTACTTCTTGTTATAATTGAGGCACATATTGTATTTATTGGCATATGGCTAAGGGTTTGTGATACATGGTTGAGAGCTTGTATTTGTGAAGTGGTTGGCGTAATGAGAGGCTGAATATCAAAAAGGGTTTGATGACTAGATCATGTGAGGGTTATTATACTTGTTCATGATTACACACACCTATATGGCACATGACTAGAGAGAGATATATATGCTTTGGGTAAAGGTTATGTATGAGGATGCATGCACAAGGTACAGTTATAGTCTGGATACAGTGACAGGTTACATATCTATGTGAAAAAGTTACAGAGGGTCAGAAGTTTTCAAGAGAAATAAAACCCTAGTTTTTAGAAGGCATATGCAGGCTTCATAATAGTTTGTTCGCATACATACGTGGGATGCATAACTGATAGGGTGTGTACATATGCATGCTTCATCACTACAGGTCATGTACCTATTGTATTTTGTTGATACATGTTCAGTTCAGGTACATATTGATTATAGGGCAGTTGTACAGGTTGGCTACAAGTCAATGGTACAGGTTGATACATTTGTACAGTGGTATATCTCACAGTGATAATGTGACAGTGGTTCCATCATTCTACTTTTATTCCAAGGAGGTCGTATGGGGCAAGGACATGTGGTTTTATCCGGAGAACATAGGGAGTTGTAGCCTCCTTATAGTTGTAGACAGAGAATTGGGGAGTTGGAGCGTCCCTTAGGTTGTAGCCTGAGAAACTAGGGGGTTGGAGCCTCCTTCCAGTTGTAGCTGGAAAAAAAAGGAAGTTGGTGATTCCAATGAATGTAATTATTCAAGACATATAAGAAAAATCATTACGTGGTTTTCTCCCACTTTGGGTTTCCACGTAAAAACATAGGTGTACTGTGTATGGGTGTGATTCTTAATTTTTTCATAACACCCCCATGAATGGAAGCATGGTTTGACTGAAGAATGTGACCTCGAAGTACTACAGGGTCTGGTAGAACAGGATGACCCAAGTTTCATTCTGATAGAAGGAACAGGATAGGTCGATAACCATCCTGGGAAAAGATATACAGAAAATAGAGACAATGAGAAGACATAGAGTAAGAGGTGTGCACATGAGGCTCTGCAAAGAGCAGGAGAGACACCAAAAAATAACTCATGCAAAGAGGGGAACGCATGATCTGGACATGCAGAAGAAAAGAGGAAGGTTTTGAGCTTGATAATGTTGAAGCATCTGATAAACCTCATGGGGATGTTGTGACAGAGAAAAGGTTTCTACGAAATGGCATAGTTCCCTAGTGATATTATGGCTCGGCATGGGGGTGGCTAGAGTGATAAGAATCAATGCCTCTAAGCCTATGGTTGGGTGGAAATGATAAAACCCACATTCAGTTCACTGGCTACAATTGGAAATAGATAAGTATTCTCATACCCTATATATTTGAGTTGTAACTGTAAAACAAAGTTGGATATCTTGTGAATGTTTCATGGATGTACATGTTGCTTGATGGTTAGACTGTGTTCCCTTATCTTTTGTTTGATTATGTATTTAAGAAAGTAAGGAACTATATGGTTTGTAAGCGTAAATGTTCGACCCCTGTAGTGGCTCAAGTTTAAGAAAATGAACTGTGAGTCCATCGACCTTGGGCTTAGTTTCCCATATGTATGTCAACATTCCCAATTGTTTTGAGTCTCCTAGGAGGAGTTTGTTAAGCTCAAGACAAAGAGCGCAAAGAATGCACCAACTCATAATTATTTCATAGCTGATGAAGCTCAGGAAGGATAGCGAGATTTAAGTCTCGAAAGGGTGAACTTATTGATTCTCCTTTGAATGGTTGAGTTGTCTTCCATATCTTCGATATTAACCACAGAAATAAATGCATTGAGCTCGAGGCTAGTCGGAATTTTCACCTCTTTCCCATAAACCGATATATATGAATACATCCATGTGCTATCCTTTTGGGTCATTTTGCTTTCCCATAATGCATCTGTCAGCTTCAGATGCCAATTCCTTTGGTTGCTATCAATGGTTTTCTTCAATATTTGCACAAGTGTTTTGTTTGTGGATTCAGCAAGGCCATTACCTTGTGGATAATAATTCAATGATTGACCCATGATGATTCCATATTGTCCAAAAAACTTCGTAAAATTTGACCCAATGAAGATCGAACCATTGTTTGTGATAAATTTATCTGGGACACCAAATCTCGACATAATGTTGTCTTGGAGGAATTTAATCAGTTATTCAGCATCAACCTTCTTTAATGCCACCACTTCCAGCCATTTCGTGAAATAATTGGTAGTTGTTAGAATGTACATATTCCCCTTTCTAGACTTTGGATTAATCGGCCCAATAACATCAAGTCCCCATTGGGAAAACGGTTTTTCTACCACAATGGGTTGCAAAGGCATCGTGGATTTCTTCATTTTTCCTGAAAATTGTTGGCATAACAAACACTTCCTTATTATGGCATACGAATCTCTAAATATTGATGGCCAATAATATCATGCTCTGATTATTTTGTGGGCAGTTGCAATAGGTGCAAAGTGCCCACCACCTATTCCCTCATGGAATTCTCTGAATAGTTCTTGGAGTTGATTTTCATCGACGCATCTTATCAATATACCATCAGAATTTATTCTAAACAACATGTCAGCAATCAACACATATTGATTCATCTTCATCTTTAGTTTCCTTTTCTCCTTGGGATTCATGGTGACATGAAATTTCTCGGACCTTAAGTAGAATATAATATCTTTGTACCATTATGAATCAGCTAATGGTTCTCTAACTGATATTGAAATCATCCCATCGATCGAATCCCCATTCGCGATGAGCATGTATAAACCTTGTCCTTTGATTTACTTTAAAGGTTTAATCTCGATATCATATTCTTGTATCTTTTCCAAATAGTTAGCCCATTTTCCTTCTCTCAACTATTGATTTAGAAGCAGCTTCACTGGTGATGAGGGAACATAAGAAATAATATGGGAGTTTAATATATACATACGAAAGTGCGCTACTTATTTTGAAATATCCAAGGCTTGCTTCTCTAGTTTTGAATACCTCAACTCATAGTCATGTAGGGTTTTTCTCATAAAACTTATTAGGAGTTCTTCTCCATTGCAATTTTTATGAGTGAAAATGGATGCAACAACTGTCTCTGTAGCAAATGAATAGATAATGAAGTCTCTTTGGAAGTCCATACTGATGAGGATGGGAGAAGTGGTAATTTATCCTTTGATATTTTTGAATTCCTCCTAAGTATATGTTGTCCATTCGAACCTCTTCTCCTTTTTCAGCAACAAATTGATCGGCTTTACGATGCTTGCGTAGTCAGGAACAAATCTTCGCACAAAATTGATTTTTCCGAAGAATGACTGGACTCCCTTCTTGGATTTCGGGGATTTGAGATCGTTTATTTTTTTAAATATTTCTAGATCTATGTAAATCCCTTCCTTTCATACAATATGGCCCAACAATTTTCCTTGAGTCACATTGAACAAGCATTTCTTTGGATTCAGAGAAACGTCGTATAATCTACATCTTTCAAAAACCTTTCTTAAATTATGGATATGATCCTCCCTTTTCTTTGAATGCATAGTCAAGTCATCTTGGTAGTCTTCCATAAACGTTTATATCAACCCATTGAACACATGATCCATGGCCCTTTGGAAAGTGGCTCCAACATTCTTCAAACCAAAGGGCATTCTATGTTAAGAACCAAATAATGTTAAGAACCAAATATCAATATAGCATAGAAAAAACTCAAAAAAAGTACTCAACACCTTGAAAAAGAGATAATTTCAAATAATAAGCCTCTTCGAGGGGGAAACCTCCTTTTACCCCACTTAAATGTTCAAGTACAAGATGATTCAAAATGAAAATGTATCCTTGGTATATATAGGAGACTAGGAGGTATAATTACAA
>ML778346.1:1582023-1592696 GCA_009831015.1 Picea engelmannii
ATGAAAATGTCTCCTTGGTATATATAGGAGACTAGGAGGTATAATTACAACTAATGGCCTAAAGCCGACATAAATAAAATAGCATTACTAATATAATATGCCCCAATTAAGGGGTAATGAGCCAATATTAGGGCTTAACATTCTAGCATATGCATATGTCTCCCATTATGTGATAAATGTTTTCTTTTCCCTATCTTCCTTACCCGCCAAGACTTGGTTATATCCATCAAAACCATCCAACATGGACATGGAGGACGATCCAATAACTTGTTGTAGAAGAAACTCCATTTTAGGCAAAGGAAAATTATCTTTTATGCTTTTTGATCTGAAAATAGGGGGCTGACTTGTTATGCTATGCAAGAACCCTCTATTCCATTAAAATAAACTTTTCAAGACCTTGCTCAATGTCTTAGTTATGCAAGATAAATTATGTGCCAAGTTTATGCATCTTCTTTTAAATGTTCATGTGTGAGGAAATTTTCCTTTAAATGGTTAAATATGTGTTTTAAATAAATACACAACTAACATAACTTGCAAAAAATAAACCATCAAACTCACAACAATAACAAGATGATAAAGGAGTTCACCCCCAATTGGGCTACATCTCCTTCAGCCTCCATCAATGGACTAGGCTCTCTGGGATTAGTTTGTCAAAGATTCTTTTAAAAGATTCTTCTCAACTCCAATGTATTAACTAACTATACCATTGGGTTCAGAATACATAAAAACCCCAGAAATGACTAATAGAACTCTAAAAACGGACCATGGCTCATCCGGGCATGACCTCTTCTACATGTGGCCTTGAGCATCCCTGAGATTCCTTGTGGAAAAAAAACCTATGAAAGTCCTCAAATGGATCTAAAACCTATCCCAATGTGTTCAGAGCATAACAATTAGTCAAAAATGACTATTCAGTCACAGAAAATAGATTTGGGTTCATCTGAGCATGACCTCCATCAATGAGGGCTTCAAGCTCCCTAGAGCTCTCTGAAACTTCAATGGTGAAAAAATTGCAAAAAAAGTCTTCAAATGCCTTTGAAAATAGTTCCAATGGATTCAGAATGTCCAAAACCCCCTAGCTGGGCTTTTTCGGCACCTCATTTGGCCAAAAAATGAAGAAGATAGGCCTCCTGCCATTTTCCTCTTTCAAGCTTGTTGTCTCTGGTTCGCCAAAACGCACCTTTGTGCGTCCAACCTAACTCACGTGCTCAATCTTGTGCTAAAACCTAGCACCGGGTGAAACTGCAAAATGGTGCGAATTGTAGGATGGTTAGGGCGTGCCTAGCCCCTAACCACCAAAACCGTATACATATGGGTCACCATGTGACCTCGTTTCCCGAACAAAAGGGCTAGGTTCCAAGATTTGTTGTGGGTGCAACATGTGACGGGTGTGTGGTGTTGTAACCGTTTCAAAAAACCAAATCTGCACACCAAAATTTGTGGGCAGGTCGTATGGACACCCACGCAAATGACAAGGCCATATGGTAGTGTGTGTGCGACTGGGGGCTGGGGCCCCCAGCTCGGACGCGCCCCAAAACATAATACATTCAAACTTAAATATATATGATTTCATATAGTGTTAAGAAACACTTGCATGGTGCACCGGTTGGGCGGCCATTTCCAAAGCTTAGAACCGTGGGGGAGGTCTGGGGTTCGAATCCCACGGACTTCATAAAATTTTTGAACGAACAACCAAATTACAAAGGTGCCACGTGGCACCAAACCATTGGACAAAAATATGCCACATGTCTCATCATGATTCACCCAACTGCCAACTCAGCATTGACATGTCATCAACTACCACCTCAGCATATGGACGTGCCACGCCAGCTGTATGGCCTCTGCCTTGTCAGCTGTATGGATTGTACGGACTATAAAGTTAGCAAAATGTTTTTTGCCTATTTGGTGAATCGAACAAATCGTGATATCTCACTCATCCGACGTTCGTTTGAACCTGTTCGAGTTGTGTTGGGTTCGTGACAACAAGGGATATGTACCCTTTTGTTTTGAGGCAATTCCAAGCACTTTCATTTTTGGGCTAAATTTTGACCCCTGGTCCAGATTCTAATCACACCTTCCCACTGAAAGGCTTTTGGACCCACAAAATCTTATGATTATCTGCCTGAGCTTCAATACTCTTCTGCTTCCAAGTTCTATCAACTGATTCTACTTGAAAAAGTCTTTTTTACAATCACCTAGATACCTTGACATGCTATGCACTGCAACTGGCTATTTCCCTCAACCACCGTTCTCTGGATGTTGCTGACCCACTATTCTCTTTGTGCTTGGAAGACTACCATCATTCCCACTGAGAATCAAGTCCCTCTTGTGAACTCTTTTTCGTCAAAACAATCCTCTCTCCAATGGCTACAAACACTTTCCTGCGACATCTTGTCACAAACCAAGAAAACCATCAATCTTGAAAAAAAAATTATACAAGACTGAAAATGATGCCAACAAAGTCTTTTTTCTCTTCAAGCAAACAGTCGCATCTTGTACTTCATCAAAGTACATGGTGTTTTCTTGCATCTTGGTGTACTCAAAATTGACTTACAAGCCAACAAACACCATTGACTAAACATGAGTCGAAAAACGTGATCGACGCAACATAGTCATCAAGACAACATCGACACAAGTCGAGACTCATTTGAAACATATTGACCTTCCCCAAAATGACAATTCGACATTCATGATACATAATCATGTTACAATCATGAGTCATTCAAGATGAACTATCACCAAGTTCACTGTTTACACACACACAAAAACACATGTATGTGCATAGCTCTTCAACTCTCCTTCAAGTACAAACATAAGTACATAAACCCGAAACATGTGGGTACATAAGAGCTTAATATGAAAAAGATATATGGTTGTAACAAGTGAGCATCATACCCCTCTTTTACATCCTCCTGGCGAAGTTGTGCAACAAACAAGAATGCCTTCAAACGAATTGCATTCACATGCAACTTGCATCATACAAGTTGTAGTTGTCATACTCTCAACATAAATGCATACATAAGGCTGAAATATTCATCTACAACAGAAAATGCAAGCCTTACTTGCTCAAGAAATCTAACCATTTCTTACCAATCCAACTCAATGGTGATTTTTTTTACTGAAAATTGTCCTCTTGTGAATCATCTTGACTCACATCGATGATGGAATCTCCTCTTCCATTCTTGCCAAACTCTTTATCCATCTACTTCTTGTGTTGTGGATGAGTGGTTGGATGCAATGTCGAACAATGGTCAATGAGATGACCCCTCTTCTGGAAATGAGTGCAAATCTTTTGCATCCTCTTTTCAAGTTGTCTTTGCTTGTAAAGTTTCCTGAAAGTGGTCAATCTTTTCCAACATTTTGAAACATGATGGTTATATAAACCACAATATGTACATGGAATTTTTCTTCCATTTTTACATGCAAAATTATCATGCTTAACATAATCAAAAGCAATTGAATGATAGGCAGAAATATACCTTGAACATTCACCTTTATCGCCTTCTTGAGGAGGTGAATTTGAAGAGTTACTAGCTCTCTTTTGAAGACCAACAAATATATTCTTGTACTCATGGCTGTCACAACTCCCTTGTTTCATACATTTTCATTCATCTTGAACACAATCTTTGCATGCTTAAGGGATTGAACTTGAAACAAAATTTGTTCTTGGAACTTTTTCCCTTGTCTCCTCAACTTTGAAATTTTCTCCATCTTTTTGTTCATATCCAAGACCACAATACTTGGGTCTCTCTTCAACAACAATAGTCTCAACAATGCCTTGTGCATGCTTGCCCAACCCTCTACCTTCATAGCCCATTCTTAACAATCACTTGGACCCTATTCCTCTTGTGTGATTTTCAAAAACACCAAAGCATTCATCTTGAGAGAAATTTGAAGATAAACTAACATTACATACCTCATGTTCATGCATGTACTTGGTAAGGTTTTCCTTTTCCTCATGAAGTTGAGTCTCCATCTCATGCAACTTTTCAAGAAGCTGGTCTTTCTCCTCCTTCATGGCCATCAACTACTCTTGAAGGACAATGCTCTCTTCTCTATCTTCCCACAACTCTTTTACCACATCTCTCATGGTTAGAAACTCCTTCAACATCTCTTTGTCAAAGAAATTGGATAATGAATATGTATGAGAACCTTCATTGTTTGAAGCTTCCTCCATCCTTGCAAGAAATCAAACTTCAATACAAAACTTGCACAATAATACCAACAACTAAATCTCTAGTTATCAACGACAATCACATGAGAAAAACTATGCTCTGATACCACCCGATCTGAAAATAGGGGGCTGACTTGTTATGCTATGCAATCACCCTCTATTCCATTAAAATAAAATTTTCAGGACCTTGCTCAATGTCTTAGTTATGCAAGATAAATTATGTGCCAAGTTTATGCATCTTCTTTTAAATGTTCATGTGTGAGGAAATTTTCCTTTAAATGGTTAAATATGTGTTTTAAATAAATACACAACAAACATAACTTGTAGAAAATAAACCATCAAACTCACAACAATAACAATATGATAAAGGAGTTCACCCCCAACTGGGCTACATCTCCTTGAGCCTCCATCAATGGACTAGGCTCTCTGGGATTAGTTTGTCAAAGATTCTTTTACAGGATGCTTCTCAACTCCAATGGATTAACTGACTGTACCATTGGGTTTAGAATACATAAAAACCCCAGAAATGACTAATAGAACTCTAAAAACGGACCATGGCTCATCCGGGCATGACCTCTTCTACATGTGGTCTTGAGCTTCCTTGTGGAAAAAACACATGTAAAATTCCTCAAATGGATCTAAAACCTATCCCAATGTGTTCAAAGCATAACAATTAGCCAAAAATGACTATTCAGTCACAGAAAACAGATTTGGGCTCATCTGAGCATGACCTCCATCAATGAGGGCTTAAATCTCCCTGGAGCTCTCTGAAACTTCAATGGTGAAAAACCTACAAAATAAGTTTTCAAATGCCTTTGAAAATAATTCCAATGGATTCAGAACGTCCAAAAACCCCTAGTTGGGATTTTTCGGCACCTCATTTGGCCAAAAAATGAAGAAGACAGACCTCCTTCCATTTTCCTCTTTCAAGCTTGTTGTCTCTGGTTCGCCAAAATGCACCTCTGTGCATCCAACCTAGCTCACGTGCTCAATCTCATGCTAAAACCTACCACCGGGCAAAACCACAAAACGGTGCGAACTATAGGACGGTTAGGGCTAGCCTAGCCCCTAACCACCAAAACCGTAGACATATGGGTCACCATGTGACCTTGTTTCCTGCACAAAAGGGCTAGGTTCCAAGATTTGTTGTGGGCGCAACATGTGTCGGGCATGTGGTGTTGTAACCGTTTCAAAAAACCAAATCCACACGCCAAAATTTGTGGGCAAGTCGTATGGACTCCCACGCGAATGACAAGGGCATATGGTAGTGTGTGTGCAATCGGGGGCTGGGGCTAAGCCCCAGCCCGGACGCGCCCCAAAACACAATACATTCAAACTTAAATATATATGATTGCATATAGTGTTAAGAAACACTTGCATGGTGCGCCGGTTGGGCGGCCTTTGCCAAAGCTTAGAACCGTGGGGGAGGTCCGGGGTTCGAATCCCACGGACTCCATAAAATTTTTGAACTAACAACCAACTTACAAAGGTGCCACATGGCATCCCACACCTGGGCCACGTGGCACCAAACCATTGGACAAAAAGATGCCATGTGTCTCATCATGATTTGCCCAACTGCCAACTCAACATTGACACATCATCAACTGCCACCTCAGCATACAAACGTGCCACGTCAGTTGTACGGCCTCTGCCATGTCAATTGTACGGACTGTACAGTCAGCAAAAAAAAAATTGTCTGTTTGGCAAATCGAACAAATCATGATATCTCACTCATATGATGTTCATATGATGTTCATTTGAACCCATTTGAGTTGAATTGGGTTCGTGACGATGAGGGCTACGCACCCTTTCATTTTGAGGCAATTCCAAGCACTTTCATTTTTGGGCTAAATTTTGACCCCTGGTCCAGATTCTGATCACTTTCTTTGTTAAGGTCACTAAAGTCAACACACATCTGGATTTCCTTGATATTTTTTCTTACAATCATTGGATTTGAAATCCAGTCTGAATGTCTGATGGGATAAATTATCCCTGCCTTCTTCAACTTCAACAATTCGATTTTTACCAGAGGTTTCAACTTGGGATTCATCATCCTTATTTTTTGTTTCACTGGTTTCGCTTCTTCCCTCAAAGGAATGATATGTTGGAATATAGTTTTATCGTAGGATTTCAAATCATCATAGGTACAAGAGAACACATCAACATATTCCTTGAATAAGGTGATATATTGGTAAATCTCTTCAGTGGTGAAATCAACTCCTAAGTTGACATATTTCAAGAGAAACATTTTTCTTGGTCACAATAAGCCATGTTTTTCACTTTTGCAAAAAAGTGACCCATCACAACCATGTCATAAATCTGGTATGTTGAATCTCCATCATGATATGGCCGCACAAAATTTCTTTGTATCTATGTGTATCACATAAAATAGTAAATCGTGGTCTCTTCATTTCCCCATGGTACAATGATTGCAAATACATCACCTATAACCATAACTCAAAATATTGATCATATAAATTTGTTCAAGTTTGAAAGTTTGAACATTAAGTTGAATAGGTCAAATAAAAGAACCAAATTAATTTATAACGAGCCCATTAATGAAGTCACATACCTTCCCTAACAACATCAGAAACTCAAACATGATACAGTGAAACTATGGCCTCTTCAACGTGCATCTCTTACCATGATAGAATTGGATGTGTCTCCTTGGATTAACATGGACATATTTCCATTGTTTTACATATCCATTGTTTTCACACTGATCAAGTGAAAATCCCTCTACATCAACACAAAATCCACAAAATCATTCATACTTTTGTGCCTTAATATAAAATATGTCACCCATGTATTTACTCCAAACATAGTGTAATACCCTCATGCCACGTATAATTTCACAATACCAAGGAATTGATCTATTCATATTTCCAAGTGCAACATTCCAAAAAAACTTGCATCATATTAAATATCAAATATATTTTTTCTACTAAGAATGTGTTTCTGTAATGTACCTTTCCAAATGATCTCTCTAGAAGATTGATGTAATAGCCTAAGTGATCTTCGTAGTCTATTATCAGTGGAAAAATGGGATTAATTAATTATTTAATGTCATCAAAGAGGAAAAAGTATTTTTTTTAAAAGTGAAAATGAGTAATTAATTAAGTAATTTGTTTAAAATTACTCTTTAAACATATACTAACATTTGACCAGATTCAGAAAATGAAGATTGTCTTTGACTATTTATAAATAACATGTGAATGTCTTAGTTATCCATAAACTTCCATAACATTTATGAATAAATTGCGGAAATAAAATGTTGAAATGAAGTAAAGTAAGATCAACAATAATTCAAATGTCACATAAACAATTTGTTAATGGAGTTCATCCATCTTGGGCTATGTCTCTAGGTCCCTTTTCAATCGGTGAGACCACTCTTTAATGCTCAAATTCTAAAATTACAATGAATGGACTTACAAATACCAATTTTCTGAAGACGCCCTTCAAGTCTATTGAATCCCAGAAACATAGGTCATTATTGAATTCCTCTCGAAATTATGAGAAAAATGAGTATAAACTTGACTATGTTCTTAGCACGTACCCAAAAATCCCTTTTTCCACACACAACGAGACTATGGGTCTCATGCATAGCAATCTGAACTAATACTTTCAGACACAACACTTTTGCATAAAACTGACATCACCATCAAATTCCTCTCGAAATTATGAGAAAAATGAGTATAAACACTTGATACTTCCTTCAAATAACTCAATACCACATAAAACAACACAAGCCAACACTATGAACACCTCTTGCATGTAAAACAAGACAAAAATGTGCTCTTGGCACACAATTCTATGATGGGAACTCTTGGCATGAATCCTAATGTTCCTATAGGGGTCGGGCGCATGAGTTTATATAGGTGTGCACGGCCTAACCATGGCCCTATATACTCGGGCTACTTAACCAAACTTTAAACAATTATCAGTTTGTTTGTTGTAAAAATCAATGCATGTGGCACAATGGTAGGAGGAATCTTTTTTATAATGTTGGAATATTCCCCTAGAGGTCATGGGTTTGATTCCCATGGGGAACCAACTTTATTCTCCCTTAGCCATTAATGCCCACATGGCACTCTCTGATTGGTCCATGTGTCATGATGTCATTGGTCCACCTATATGCCATGTCATTGTATGGATATTCCATCTCAGCATCAATTCACCTACCATGTCATTGTATGAATGCCATGTCATCCGTACACATGACACGTGGCCCTTTTTTAATGGTCCACATGGGTGCCTGAAAATGCCATAAATGAGTGACATGTGGCAGCCTCTTGTGCTACCACATCATCCTGATGATGTCAATATCACATCATCCTATCATTTGTATGACATGTATGAAAAGGCCATGTGGCACCCCTGCTTTCACTTTTGACATGTTTGACCAAAACTTTGACTAGCAATAACTTTTGCATACGAACTCTATTTGAGGCGATTTTTGCGTTGTCGAAAATATATCATCGAGATCTACGCAATGAATTCACTTTTAAGAGAATTTAATAATATCAATTTTTTAGCATTTTGGATCCTCCTAGATCACACCTCCCCATTGAAGAACTTTTGGACCTCTAAAAGTATGGATTTATTCAAAAATGAAGTGAGGATACTTTTGCCTCACTTGTCCAGTATCATCCATCTTTCTTTCTTGGATAACGAGCACCTGAATCATCATAATGATATTGAATAATGAAACAACATTGTTGACCAAGTTAACCATTCCCTTAAATTCACAAACTCTTTCATTCATTATTGCATTAGTTAACCATACTCCACCGATTAGTAATAAAATAAACAATAAAAATGAATATACAAATGTGAAAAAGAATGAACTATCAACATATGTTCTCTTCTTAATAGGAACAACATCAACCAAAGGACTTGTTCTTGTTTCAACCATAGGCTGTAAATATGAATCCTAGATATTAGGATTAACCAGCATGTGCCCTGTAGTGACAACTGTCAAATTCATCTTCATCTGATGAGCTCTCACAATGAACTCAATCCCATCCTTGAAAATATGATACTTGTTATGTTCCGTACAGAAAATGGTCTTCCTATCATACAAGTATGGACTTCCCAAAAACATCCTTTAAATGTCAAGTGGAACAACGTCTAACTCTACCTCATCAATGAAACAGGATGTGATCTCAAACTATAACTTGCATTGCTTAGTTAGATGTACTTGAGAATTATCACAAATCCATCTCAAAGGATAAAGTCTCGGATGAGGCCTAGTTTCCAATCCCAAACTCTGAACAACTTTCTCTAAAATAAGATTCACTTGTGATCCACTATCAACAAGTGTATCAATATTAGTGTGCTTTGAGACAACTTGTAAATGAAACATGCCTTTTCTTTTCCTTCCATCGGGGATTACTTTAGACTTTGCAGAAGAAGCACATGAACTGAAAATTGCAACAATATATTTACCTTTGATTCCCATAGTTGTAACCTTAGTTTCATCCTTAGAATTTGATCCAAGATCTTGAACTATGGTTGTGGCCTTCATTTTCCCCTTTCTAGGTTGATTTGTAATGCCCATGTTTCCCCCAGCTTGTAATTAATCATTAATCAAGATCACCATGCTATGGCATGGGAACTGTTGATTAATTGGGTTGGCTGTCATTGATCTCAACCCTTGAAGAAAGTCTAATAGCGAATTCTGGCAGCACAATGGTTTGGGTAATGGACCCAATTTTGTTTGATGTATAATGGTATGAGTTTTGAGATATTTGTAAGTAAGACTATTCCATATGCATAGTACATGTCATGTCATTTCCAGTGGTATGTGTAACTTCACATAACTCCTCATGGTTAGAGAGTTATGGCCATTTGAAGTTGGAGAACCCTCATGAGTCATCTAGAAGCCCCAAAAAGTCAAATTGTTTGCAAAAGAAATTATTTAAATAATAAAGTTAATGGAGAACTTCCTAAAATAAGGAAAGTGGAATGCTACATGAAAGTATAAATACGAGGCAAGGCTCTCTCATTTAATCACATTTGAACACAAGGAATATCTTTTATTGTGTAAGGCTTATTGAAAGTACTCATTGATACATTTGAAGTTGCAAACGTCTGAGGTAGTACGAAGGGTTGACGAAAAAAGTTTAGGAATTACAGCTAATACAAAAAACCCCTAATTTCTGAGGCATACAAGGGCTAACAGTGTATTAGGGTGCATATACACTGAGGCATACACAGGTTGACTGTGTATTATGGTGCCTACATACGCGGGTTGGCAATGTATTAGGGTGTGTACATGTTGGTAAAGCCATGGAAACTTGAGAAGATGAAGATGAAAAGGTTCTAGATTCTGAGATCGAGCTCCCAGGAAGGTCTACAGTGCTCATATACATCATTTCTATCCATTGGTTCAAAAGGTATGTCTTATTTCTATGAATAGTTGGATTTTGATGTATGCATGAGAAATGGTTATGGAGATTTGAGGATTCTCTCTAGAGAGACTAGTTGTTAAGCCCTA
>ML778346.1:1617754-1750639 GCA_009831015.1 Picea engelmannii
TGTTATCTCACATTCTTCACATAAGGTTCTGAGTGTTTTAAACTTAGATAGATAGTCTCCAAGGCAAGAAAAATCACTTGGACTCAAGGTCAATATTTGATTTTCTAATTGTTGTGCTCGAATAATATTGAGTTTACCAAACATAGATTCAAGCTTGTCCCAAGCTACTTCGGGGTCATCAACTCCTTGAAGATGGTACCTTAGATCAGGAGAGATGGACATTCCAATTAGTCCACGCACTTCGTCATTCCTATTATCCCATTTGGCTTTCTTATCATCATCAGTGGGGTTTGTTTCCATTCCCATGGTAATCCGATACAGGCCTTTACTTCTTAATAAATCTTCCATATGGGATCTCCATTGGAAGTAGTTGTTGTTGGTAAGCATGACAGTACTTGTGGAAGCCATATTAAATATGTCAATAATACAGAGTTAAAAACTGAAACTAATGATCTGGATGGAAAGATCTCGAAAAGTTGTGCGGTTTTAAAAAAAACGGCACTGAAAATGGACTTCCGATGTGAGAGTTATGCTCCTTTTAAAAAAAGCATAAATGGTAACCAAATAACCACGTGATAGTGTAAGCTACTTTATGAAGTGACCCACTTTTATAAAGAGAAGTGGGGATCACTTTTACAATGAGGTTACCTTATAACAGAAAAGTTGCATGCAAAATAACTCTAGAATAAAATATAAAGCTACTTATAGTGATTCACTTTTATACTTGAAGTGAAATGCACTTTACAATTTTTAGCATGAACCTTTTCAAAAAAAGTAACAAAAGAGAGACTTGAACTCAAGACCTCTTACTTAATAAGGAAAGTTTTAACCAACTAATCTAGAAAAACATATTGTAATGTTCAGGAGGATTTTTGTTGTTGTTTTTGTTATTGTTGTTGTTGTTGTTTTTGTTGAAGACGGCCTTGGAGAGCATGATCAAAAAAAACTCTTTTCACACAAGAAAAAAAATTCGCTTCTCGATGACAACAAGGATTAGATCTCGGTTAGCTTACCCGGAAGATGCACCTTTTTCTATCTATTTCTGATTTTTCGAGATCGCACAAGGCGCGGGGCAAAGAGAATACATAGATCTAAAATAGTAGTAGCCTGGAAAAAAAAATACAAACCGAAATAAAATCAAAACTTTGCAAAAATTTAAAAATGCGTATTCAGACTTTATACCTCTGGATTCTGACTGTAATGGTCGTATCTTGGGCAAACGGAAACCTTTTCGAGTGAAACGAAAAGGTTCTTGAATGAAAAGCGTGCTCTGGATGCAATGGAACAGTCCTTTCAGCCCAAAAATGTACAGAAATGACAGAAAATGGAGATGAGGCAACTCGGCTTCACGATCTCGATCTACAACAGGAGCGAGTCTTCAAACAGGCTCTGATACCATGTTCAAAAACATAGGTATTCCAACAGAGGACGAACACCTTCAGTAACCACTCACATAACCAGATCAAAGATCAACACACCGATTTTTTCATGTGGTAAAACCCCTACGGGGAAACATCCACGGCCCCAGCCAATGCGACCACTTGGAGCAGTTTATTAATGCAAAGAAAAAGATTACAGAGAGATTTTACGAGAGTTTCTCACAATCGATCATCGACAAATGACCCTCCATGCTCTTTAAATATAGATCATGGACCAATCGGGTGTTAAGACATGGATCAATGGTCGTTAAGATCGAGGAGAGTATGAACCATCGGATCACTCTATGTCGGGAACATATCGTGACCATCGGATTTCCTAACTACAAATGCATACTAATGCATACTAAAGAAACACACTTTTACCTAACGACATATTAGACCAAGTATATATTAACTAACTCCTAAGTGTCTAAATATCCTAACAACAAATCTATGTGAAAAAGTTACATAGGGTCAGAAGTTTTCAAGAGAAAGAAAACCCTAGTTTTCAGAAGGCATACACGGGCTTCATAATAGTTTGTTCGTGAACATACACGAGCTGCATAATAGATAGGGCATGTGCATATGAGTGATGCAACACTACAGTTCATGTACCTGTTGTATTTTGTTGATACATGTTCAGTTTAGGTACATATTGATTACAGGGAAGTTGTACAGGTTGGTTGCAGGTTAGTGGTATAGGTTGCTACAGTTGTATAGTGGTATATCTCACAGTGATAGTGTGACAGTGGTTCCATCATTCTACTTTTATTCCAAGGAGGTCAGATGGGGCAAGGACAGGTTGTTGTAGCCACCTTCCGATTGTAGTCGGAGAACATAGGGGGTTGTAGCCTCCTTCTGGTTGTATCCAAAGAATTGGGGAGTTAGAGCATCCCTCAGGTTTTAGCCTAAGAAAATAGGGGGTTGGAGCCTCCTTCCAGTTACAGTTGGAAAACAAAGGAAGTTAGTGCTTCCAATGAATGTAATTCTTCAAGACATATAAGAAAAAGCATTTTGTGGTTTTCTCCCGCTTTGGGTTTCCACGTAAAAACATTGGTGTACTGTGTATGTGTGTGATTTCTAATTTGTTCATTGTTTATTTACTCTGTAACTATTTGATGATAATGCTACATTGATATAACACTTGCATTTTATGGTGAAAAATGATTAAATTTCTCTATTACTGATTCACCCCCCCCCCCTCTCAGTAATCCAACAATTGGTATCAGCATCGGTTCCTGCAGAAAAAAAATTTAACCACTGAAAGGTAGATCATGGAGAGAAACAACATGTATAAAAATGGAATACCATAGTTTGATCGACAAAAGTATGCATTTTGGAGCATAAGGATGAATACGTATATACAAGCACGAGGATTTGAAATTTGGCAATCAATTGTAGATGGATACACAGCACCAGTAGTTTCGTCGACAAATGACAAAGCAATAAAACTCAGTCAGAATAATTCCAAAGC
Source organism: Picea engelmannii (assembly GCA_009831015.1). NCBI lineage: Eukaryota > Viridiplantae > Streptophyta > Pinopsida > Pinales > Pinaceae > Picea > Picea engelmannii. Next base: position 1,620,647 of record ML778346.1, read on the forward strand.
CACAAATGAAATTTTGAATGGTCTTGGAGAATCAATATTGACCAAAGTTGCACATTGTAAATCCACTAAATATATTTGGGACAAACTTCAAAATATTTTTTAAGGAGATTCAAAAGTCAAAGCAGCAAAGCTTCAAACTTATAGAGGTCAGTTCGAACAACTAAAGATGAAGGAAGATGAGAATTTTGCAGCTTACGTTTTATGAGTCGATGAAACAATAAATGCAATCATGGGATTGGGAGAAGAAATCAAATAATCTGTAATTGTTCAAAAGGTACTAAGATCTCTTCCTATGAGATTTGACCCTAAGATATCAACACTAGAAGAAAGATCAAATCTGAACTCAATAAGCCTAGACGAACTACATGGAATCTTCACAGCATATGAAATGATAATTGAACAGGAAAATCCAGATATAAAAGAAGCATCCAAAAAGTCAAAGAAAAAGGGAAAGAAAAAGGAAAAATAACATAGCAACAACAGTGACGTCTCAGAAGATGATGAAGAAGTGGCCAACTTTGTCAAAAGATTGAACAAGAGAACCAATGACAGGTATAGAGGTAATGTTCCTTTGTTTTGTTTTAATTGTGATGGTATTGGTCATTTTGCTAACAAATGTCCTCATAAGAAAAAGAGAAATTATGAAGGTTACTCAAATAGAAAACAACCATATAAAGGAAAAAGAACCACAAAGAAATTTTTCAAGAAAAGATTATGCACCAAAGAAGACATCTCATCATCAAATGAAGATGAAGTCAGTGATAGTGAGACAGAAAGAGTTTTATTCATGGCAGTAGAAGAGTCTGATAATGAAGACTCCGAAGAAGAAGATGAAGAGGCCGAATAAGAATATGAAGAGGCAGAAGTTGACTACCGAGAAGAATTTTTGTGTGCCATAGAAGTTATCAAAAGAGAAAATAAGAAAAACAAGAAACTACAAGCAGAACTAGACAAGAACGAAGACACTCAGGAACTAGAACAAATGATCACAAATTTGAAGGTTCAAATTGAATAAGATAAAAGAATTGAAGAAGCACTCAAAGAACAGCTAGAAGGAAGAGACAGTATCATTGAAACTTTGGAAGCAGAGATTGTCACATTAAGAAAGGTTCTTCCAAAGAAAAATATCCAGAACAACTCAAAAGTTTTGAATGACATTATCATCAATCAAAAACCTCATCATGACAAGTCTAGACTTGGATACAATCAAATAGAAAAGGGATCAATATCCAAAACAACAAAACAAGAAACATATCCAAAAATCTATGTAGAAACAATCAAATGGGATAGGAAGGTCTACAAAGAAAATTACAGGGACACTCCTCCACTGAGAAGATTCAGATTTTAGAATCAGCGAACAATAGAAATAGATAAGCCTCGAGAATAAGAAGGATTCATAAGTGTAAATTCTTGAGCCCTGTAATGGCTCAAGTTTAAGAAAATGAAATGTGAGTTCGTCGACCTTGGGCTTAGTTTCCCATATGTATGTCAACATTCCCAATTGTTTTGAGTCTCCTAGGAGAAGGAGTTTGTTAATCTCGGGAGAAAGAGTGAAAAGAATGCACCAAAACATAAGTCTTTCAGAACTGACGAAGCTCAGGAAGGATAGCGATATTTAAGTCTCGAAAGGGGAGATCCTTTCACTTGGAAAATGAGTGGACGAGATCTGTTCGAGAGGATACAAGGTCTATCACGACCATTTGATTTGGAGAAGGAGCACAGGTGTTAACCCATTGAATGCTTCAGTCTTCGGGAGTTCGGTGAAGTATGGTATTCATTGTAAGGGAGACAGATCCCCTGAAGTCCCAAATCCCGAAGTTAATCTGGGTTGTAGATCTGAGGATTCCCAATAACTACTCCAACTGTCGGATCTACAATATAGTCAGACTGGCATTGAGCATTTCAGGAGTTCAAAGTATTTGGTGTGTATTATCGTAGAGGGACATTCAACATGGAATGTCTAACGTCAAATGTTTTGGAATTACAACGAAAAAAAAAAAAAAAACCCTAATTTATGAGGCATACACAGGTTAACAATGTATTAAGGTGTGTACATATTGAGGCATACGCGGGCTAACTGTGTATTAGGGTGTGTACATACATGGGATGGCACTGTATTAGGGTGCGTACATGTTGGTAAAGCCATGGAAACTTGAGAAGATGAAGATGCAGAGGTTCTAGATTCTGAGATCAAGCTCCCAAGAAGGTCTGCAGTGCTCATATACATCATATCTATCCAATGGTTCAAAAGTTATGTCTTATTTCTATGAGTAGTTGGATTTTGATGTATGCATGAGAAATGGTTATGGAGATTTCGGGATTCTCCCTAGAGAGACTAGTGGTTTCATGGGATCTTATGTATAAGTCATATCTACATAAATACAGTGCTGGTGTATTTATCATTGATACTTCTTGTTATAATTGAGGCACATATTTTATTTCTTGGAATATGGCTAAGGGTTTGTGATACATGGTTGAGATCTTGTATTTGTGAAGTGGTTGATGTATTGAGAGGTTGAATATCATAAAGGGTTTGATGACTAGATCATGTGAGGGTTATTATACTTGTTCATGATTAAACACACCTATATGGAACATGAATAGAGAGAGATATATATGCTTTGGGTAAGGGTTATGTATGAGGATGCATGCACAGGGTACAATTATAGTCTGGATACAGTGACAAGTTACACATTTATGTGAAAAATTTACATAGGGTCAGAAGTTTTCAAGAGAAAGAAAACCCTAGTTTTTAGAAGGTATACGCGGGCTGCATAATAGTTTGGACACGTACATACACAGGCTACATAATAGATAGGGTGCGTACATACGTGTGATGTAGCACTACAGTTCACGTACCTATTGTATTTTGTTGATACATGTTCAGTTCAGGTACATATTGATTACAGGGAAGTTGTACAGGTTGGTTGTAGGTCAGTGGTATAGGTTGATATAGTTGTACAGTGGTATATCTCACAGTGATAGTGTGAATGTGGCTCCATCATTCTACTTTTATTCCAAGGAGATCAGACGGGGCAAGTACAGGTGGTTGTAGCCACCTTCCGGTTGTAGTAGGAGAACATAGGGGGTTGTAGCCTCCTTCTGGTTGTAGCCAGAGAATTGGGGAGTTGGAGCATCCCTCAGGTCATAGCCTGAGAAAATAGGGGGTTGGAGACTCCTTCCAGTTATAGCTAGAAAACAAAGGAATTTGATGCTTCCAATGAATGTAATTCTTCAAGACATATAAGAAAAAGCATTATGTGGTTTTCTCCCGCTTTGGGTTTCCACATTAAAACATTGGTGTACTATGCATGTGTGTGATTGCTAATTTGTTCATTGTTTATTTACTCTATAACTATTGGATGATAATGCTACATTAATATAAAACTTGCATTTTATGGTAAAAAATGATTAAATTTCTCTATTACTGATTCACCCCCCCTCTCAGTAATCCAACAATTGGTATCAAAGTTAGTTCCTTTAGAAATCAATTTAACCACTGAAAGGTAGATCATGGAGAGAAACAACATGTATAAAAATGTAATACCACAATTTGATCGACAGAAGTATGCATTTTGGAGCATAAGGATGAATACATATATACAGGCATAGGGATTTGAAATTTAGCAATCAATTGTAGATGGATACACAACACTAGTAGTTCCACTGAAAAATGACAAAGCAATAAAGCTCGGTCAGAATAATTCCAAAGACACAAATCAACTTCTGAATGGTCTTGGAGAATCAATATTGACCAAAGTTGCACATTGTAAATCCGCTAAATATATTTGGGACAAACTTCAAAATATTTATGAAGAAGATTCAAAAGTCAAAGTAGAAAAGCTTCAAACTTACAGAGGTCAGTTCGAACAACCAAAGGTGAAGGAAGATGAGAATTTTCTAGCTTACATTTTATGAGTCGATGAAATAGTAAATGCAATCATGGGATTGGGAGAAAAAATCAAATAATCTGTAATTGTTCAGAAGGTACTAATATTTCTTCCTTTGAGATTTGAACCTAAGATATCAACACTAGAAGAAAGAGTAGATATGAACTCAATAAGCATGGACGAACTACATGGAATCTTCACAGCATATGAAATGAGAATTGAACAAGAAAATCTAGATATAAAAGAAGCATCCAAAAATTCAAAGAAAAAGGGAAAGAAAAAAGAAAAATAGCATAGCAGCAGTAGTGACGTCTCGAAATATGATGAAGAAGTGGCCAACTTTGTCAAAATATTGAACAAGAGAACCAACAACATGTATAGAGGTAAGATTCCTTTGTTTTGTTTTAATTGTGATGGTATTGGTCATTTTTCTAACAAATGCCCTCATAAGAAAAGAAAGAAATGATGAAGGTTACTCAAATATAAAACAACCATATAAAGGAAAAAGAACCACAAATAAAGTTTTCAAGAAAATCTTATGCACCAAAGAAGACATCTCATCATTAGATGAAGATGAAGTCAGTGATAGTGAGATAGAAAGATTTATATTCATGGTAGTAGAAGACTCTGAAGAAGAATATGAAGAGGATAAAGAAGAATATGAAGTGGAAGAAGTTGACTACCGAGAAGAATTGTTGTGTGCCATAGAAGTTATCAAAATAGAAAAGAAGAAAAACAAGAAACTACAAGTGGAACTAGACAAGAAAGAAGACACTCAGGAACTAGAACAAATGATCACAAATTTGAAGGTTCAAATTGAAGAAGATAAAAGAATTAAAGAAGCACTCAAAGAACAGCTAGAAGGAAGAGATGGTATCATTGAAAATTTGGAAGCAGAGATTGTCACATTAAGAAAGGATCTTCCAAAGAAAAAAATGCAGAACAACTCAAAAGTTTTGAATGACATTATCAGCAATTAAAATCCTCATCATGACAAGTCCAGACTTGGATACAATCAGACTAAAAAGGGATCAAGCTCCAAAACAAAAAAACAAGAAACATATCCAAAAATCTATGTAAACAATCAAATGGTATAGGAAGGTCTACAAAGAAAATTATAGGGACACTCCTCCACCAAGAAGATTCATATTTTAGAATCAATGAACAACAGAAACAGATAAGCGTCAGGAAGAAGAAGGATTCGTAATAGTAACTCCTTTCAGAAAATCTTCAACTCCCAGGTATGAAACCATCTTTTTTGGTTTATGTTATGCATGTAATAATTTTGGACATAAAGATGTGAATTGCAGAGCTAACAATAGGAACATAAACAACTTTGAAAGTCATACACAAAAGGGTTATCCAAGAAGGCCTAGTGAAACACAGAGAAGAAGTTACAACAGGTTTGAATATTTGAGCACTAAAGTGGAATGCTACAAATGTAACAACTTTGGACACATGGAAAAATATTGCAGATTCATAGTCCCTCCTAGAGAACCACAACAAAACAACAACAGTCACAGACATGAACCTCGAAAAAGGAAAAGGATAAGAAAGCAGAATCAGTATAGCAATGAAGAATGCACACTCACTCTACATTCTAAGCAGAAGAAACATGGTTGGTATGTTGATAGTGGCTGTTCAAAACATATGACAGGTGATAGAGACAGGTTTCTTACATTAAGAAAGGAAAGATATGGATCAGTCTCCTTCGGAAACGATGATTCAGCTAAAATCATTGGAAAAGGCACAGTTAGAATCGGGAACAAGAATACCAAGGCAGAAAATGTTCTACTAGTAGAAGATTTGAAGCATAATATTCTAAGTGTAATTCAAATGTGTGACCAAGGTCATAAGGTTACTTTCGTTTCACAAGAGTGTGAGATAAGAAAAGAAGGTTCAAGAAAATTGATTGCAACAGTTGTGAGAACTTCAAGAAACATATATGTATTAAGTGAAATTGGAAATGAAAAGTGTTTCCTAAGAAAGGAAGATGAAAGTTGGCTATGGCACAAAAGAATGGTTCACATACATTTTGATAACATTGTCAAAGTTAGCAAAAGGGAAGAAATTAGAGAAATGACCCAGATCACGAAACCATCCAACACTTTATGCAAGCATTGTCAACAATGAAAGAAAACAAAGACCAGTTTCAAATCAAAGGAATATTCAATGAAAAGACCATTGAAAATTGTGCATATTGATCTAGTTGGACCAACTACAACAAAGGGTTTAAAAGGTGAGAAATACTTTATGTTATTAGTTGATGATTATACAAGAATGATTTTAGTTTGCTTCCTCGGGAATAAGTCAGAATCTTTTGAAAACTTCAAGGTCTACAAGGAAATGTTTGAAAATGAAATGGATTCAAAAATCAAATGCTTGAGATATAATAATGGAGGAGAGCTCACTTCAAAGGAATTTATGGACTACCACAACAGGCATGGAATAAAAATACAATTCTACGTTGCTAGGACACCTCAACAGAATCGAGTTGTTGAAAGAAAGAACAGGACAGTATAGGAAATGGCTCCAACAATGCTAATGGATTCCAAATTGATATATATATTTTGGACACAGGCATTGCATGCAATAGTTCACATTCAAAACAGAGTAATGCTCAGAAACAACACTGACAAAACTCCCTAGGAGCTATGGAAAGGAAGACCAACAAATGTGAAGCACTTTAGAGTTTTTGGAAGAAAATGCTACATCAAAAGAGAAGATGGCAGAAAGGGAAAATTTGACTCTCGTGTGGACAAAGGAGTACTTGTTGGTTACTCAAGTACAAGGAAAGAATACAAGTGTTACAACCTAAGATTGAACAAATTTGTGGAAAGCATCAATGTAACAATTGATGAAACAGGTAGACAAGAATTAAAGGAAGAAGAAAATGAATCAATGGAAGATCTTTACGAAGAAGAAGAAGATGATGAAAAATAAGTAGAAGAGGAAGATGAAGAGGATCCAACAGAAGTAGAAGAGAAATTTCAGCAAGTGCCTCCAAAGACACCTAATAGACGAGTATAGAAGAATCATCCTTCAGATCAGGTTATTAGAAACAAAGATGCAGGAGTTGAGACTAGAAGAAGAATTTGTTCACCAGAACAAACGCACCTAGCACTCTCATCTATGATTGAACCAACCTATTTTGAAAAGGCCAGCAGGGATGAATTTTGGAATAAGACCATGGATGAAGAATCGGATCAAATAGAGAAAAATGACACTTGGAAATTGGTTCCAACACCAAAGGATAAGAATGTGATCAGCACAAAGTGGGTATATAGGAATAAATTGAATGAATATGGACAGGTTACAAGGAACAAAGCTAGATTGGTATGTAAAGGATATGCATAGGTTGAAGGAATCGACTTTGAAGATACATTTGTCCCAATTGCCAGAATGGAAGCAATCTGATTGCTTTTAGCTTATGCATGCTCCAAAAATATTAAAGTGTATTAGATGGATGTAAAATCAGTTTTTCTGAATGGGGAACTTGAAGAAGAAGTATACATTGAACAACAAGAAGGATTTCAGTTGTCAGAGAACGCAGATTATGTGTGTAAATTAAAGAAGGCCTTTTATGGTCTAAAATAGGTTCCTAGAGCATGGTACTCTAGACTAGATAAATATCTACAACAAGAAGGGTTCAGAAAAGGAAGTGCAGACAACAACCTCAACATCAAGGTAACTCAAGATAGTATTTTATTAATTGAAGTTTATGTTGATGATATTATTTTTGGAAGTACTAATGACAGGTTAAGACATAAATTTGCAAAGGACTTGCAAAATGAATTTGAAATGTCATTACTTGGAGAACTATCCTTCTTTTTGGGTCTTCGGATATGTCAAACCAACCAAGGAATTTTTATTTCTCAAACCAAGTATATCAGATAAATTTTAAAGAGGTTCAGAATGGAAGATTGCAAACCATTTATCACTCCCATGTAAACCAGTTTCAAGTTGAGCAAATATGATGATTCAAAGTCTACAGATCAAGGGAAATACAAGTCAGTGATTGGTAGCCTACTATATGTGACAGCATCCAAACCAGATGTAATGGTGGCAGTTGAACAAATGGCATGATTTCAAGCAGCACCAAAGGAATCACATGTATTAGAAGTGAAGAGGATTTTCAAATATCTCAAAGGAACAGAAGAGTTTGTATTATGGTATCCAAAAGGAAAGGATCTATCACTTATTGCCTACACAGATGCATATTGGGCAGGATTCATTGATGATCGATGAAGAACCAGTGGAGCGGATTTCTACTTGGGTGAGTTTTTAGTATCATGGCTAAGAAAGAAACAATCATCAATATCTTTATCTACAGTCGAGGCAGAGTATTTTGTAGTAGCGGAATGTTGTACACAGGTCCTATGAATGAAACAAAATCTGACAGATATACAGGTTGATTATGATGAGCCCATTCCAATATATTGAGATAATACAAGCACCATCAGTATCTCAAAGAACCCGGTGATGCACTCCAAGATGAAGCACATTCCAATCAAGTATCACTTTCTACGGGAACAGGTTGCAGAAAAGAACATCAGAGTTGAATATGTGGGCACAAAACAACAAGTGGCAGACATCTTTACAAAACCACTTCCATGGGAAGCCTTTGAGTATCTTCGCCAGAGACTCAGAGTTATTTCTACTCCAAAATGAATGCTTTTGAATGCTTATCTTATATGTCTTAGATGTACATGAGGAAGCACCATAAAGAGGACAGTTCAAGTTGAGAGATCAGACTATTCAGTTAGGGGGATCAAACCCGGATGGAAAGATACATTTTCCATTGATGAAAAAGGGGGAGAGATTTATCATATGCAGAGGACAGAGGCATGGATCTAGGGGGAGTGTCACAGAGATGCAGATGACAGAGGCATGGTTCCAGGGGGAGCGATGGTCACAAGGGGAGATTGTTGAATGAGTGATATGACTTCAGTTGTTAAGCCCTAATATTGGCTCATTACCCCTTAATTGGGGCATATTACATTATTAATGTTATTTTATTTATGTCGTATTTATTCCATTAGTTGTAATTATACCTCCTAGTCTCCTATATATACCAAGGAGACATTGTCATTTGGAATCATCCTGTACTTGAACATTTATGTGGGGTAAAAGGAGGTTGCCCCCTCGAAAAGGCTTATTATCTGAAATTATCTCTTTTTCAAGGCGTTGATTACTTATTCTGAGGTTTTTCTATGCTATATTGATATTTGGTTCTTAACATGTGGTATCAGAGCTCAAGGTCTTGGGGTTTTGCTGCTACATCTGACACACCATGGAATTTTCGATAAAAAAAAAATCTACAACTGTTCAAAAGGAACGGATTGGAGGATATTTAGTAGATGGATCAAGGTACATTGGGTTAAAATTTCATCTCCTAAGGAATTATAATTTCGGTGATACAGCCTTTATAAGATAGGGTTCTGGAATCATTACGGAATTGAGTCATTGCAGAATTTTCGATATAAAAAATTTTCTGTAACATTTCAAACCCTGAAATCCAGAGGATATTCACATAAATTATCAAGGTATATGTGGTAGAAATTTCAGATTCTGGGTAATATTAAATTTGTAAATACACCCTGTGGAAGATAGGGTATCTGACTAGTCTCAAGCAGGTATTCTGGGTAAAACAATCGTAACTTCTTCCTAGAGTATCCAAATTGAGTGAGATTAGTTGCATTGGATAGTGGACAGCCCGTAGTAGTTATGGTATGAGTTTCATAATTTTATATCAATTATTTTGTGTGGGCACACTATACAAGTGAGATCTCCTCGAAAGGACAAAAATCAGAAAGTTGTGGGGAAGTTACTGTAAATTACACTTGGCACATCCAATTTTTATCATACCTGTGGAATTGAAGAGAAGAAATATCAGAGACCTAAAAAAAATAAAAGTTCATACTCAGAAGGGCCGAAATTTTGGAGATACAATAAAAGGAATATTGTCTAACAGAACCACCTCAAAATCAAGGTTTAAAGTGATACTTGGCCAACATGCCACCCAAAAAAGGGAACTTCTACACCAAATACGCCTCCAGACAATCCTATGTGGACTCTTGATGAAGGTGAAGAAATGTGTAGGGACATAAATTATTTACAAAAGAAGACAGTAAAAAAATATGAACTACAAGAGATGATGGATTCAACAGAAGCTAAGTTTAAGGCAATAAATACTAAGTTGGATGTTTTGAAAGGGGAGATCATGGAAGGATTGAAAAAATTCCTAATAGAGAGGACACTTGAAAGTGACAATGTATTCCATGAAATTCATGATGAGGACACAAGGAAGGTGAATCAAGAATGGAGAAACTCCAACTTTGGGTTGAAGACCAACCACGTTCCTAAGATCTATATGAGGAAGTTTGATGGAAAGGACCCAATCACATGGATACTTCAGATGGAGCAATTATTTGATCTACATAATGTGCCACATACACAAACAGTATGAATTGCTTCTTTATATTTATAACCCAATCAATTTGTATGGTATTGATGGCTTTGTTCTCACAAATCACTCGTCACTTGGACAATTTTCACAGAAGAAATGATAGCACACTATGAGGATACAAGGAGTAATACCTTCTTTAGCCAATTGATAAATCTCAAGAAAAAGGGTTCAGTTACTAAGAACATTGAGAACTTCCAAAGATTGAATATAAAGGTAACATATATTCCAGATGAGCACTTGATTGATGTATTCATAGGAACTTTAAAGGATAACATTCAACATGAGGTTCNCCTTTGGGAACCCAAATCATTGGAGAATGCATTTATGGCAAGAAATGTTGAAAGTAAAAATATGGTTATGGCTACTAGAAGGACCAATCCTAACATCTATAGAGAGAATAATTGTCCTTCTTCTAAAACACCTCAACAATTGGAGGAAAGAAAAGAAAAAGGTTTATTCTTTAATTGTGATAGCAAGTACAATAAGGGACATAAGTGTGGTGAGAAGAAATTATTCTACATAGATTGTGAAGAGGAAGAAGAACAAGAACAAGAACCATCTCAAGATGAAAACATAGAAGCAATTTCATCTGAAGAGTTGACTCCCATGATATCATGTAATGCATTGGCTGGAATTAGCACTCCTCAAACCCTCAATATCGAAGGATACATCAAAAAGACAAATGTAATAGTCCTAATTGATTCTGGCAGTACTCATAATTTAATTCACTATAAATTAGCCAAAGGTCTCAATTGCTTTGTATATCCAGCGGAAGAGGGTCAAGTAATGATTGTAGATGGAGGAACTATCAATTTCTCAGGAAAATGAAATAATATCAATCTTACTATGGGGGAATATGTAATGAATAGTCCAATGATTGCTATACCCATGGGTGGTGTTGATGTTGTACTAGGAATCCAATGGTTACAATCATTAGAAATAGTGGCTTTTAATTTTCAAGAACTTTTCATGAAATTTTCATTGGAAGGAAAAGAAATTGAGTTAAGAGGTATCACAGGGAAACCCGGTAAGGTGATTAGCTCTAATGGCATGACAAAATTATTGAAAAAGGGGCATCAAGACGTTATTGCACAACTATGATCACTAGATGTTCAAACATCTAAGACATCTATTCCTCAAGATCTCCAAGGGATCATTGATAAGCATTCCAAAGTATTTGAAGATATTCCCAAAGGTCTTCCACCCACTCGAAATCATGATCATGAAATTCACCTAATTTATGGGAGTGTTCCTCCTAACATTAGCCCATACAAATACCCTTATGCCCAAAAGAGTGAAATTGAGCACATGGTTTAAGAAATGTTAGAGGTTGGCATTATTAGACCTAGCCAAAGTTCTTACTCTGCACCAGTGGTAATGGTATTCAAGAAAGATGGCTCATGGTGTATGTGTCTAGATTATAGAGAGCTCAACAAGATCATTATTAAAGATAAGTTTCCCATTCCTGTCATTGATGAATTGTTAGATGAACTACATGGAGCAATCTAATTCACAAAATTGGATCTACGTTAAGGGTATCATCATATTAGAATGAAGGAAGAAGATATCCCAAAAACAACATTTCGAACTCATGAAGGCCATCATGAATTTTTGGTCATGCCTTTTGGCCTTACAAATACACCTTCCACATTCCAAGGGTTGATGAATTCCATTTTCAAGCCCTTCCTTTGAAAATTTGTGTTAGTATTTTTTGATGATATACTAATCTATAGAAAGTCTTGGGAGGATCATGTGCGACATGTTGACAAGGTGCTACAACTACTAAGGGAGCAACAACTATATGCCAAACCATCCAAATGTTTCTTTGGAGTGAAGGAGGTAGAGTATTTGGGTCATATTGTATATCATGAAGGTGTCAAGGTAGAACCTAACAAGATTAAGGCCATGATGGACTGGCTGATTCCAAAAACATTGAATAATCATAGAGGATTTTTGGGTTTGACAGGTTACTACCGCAAGTTTGTACGACACTATGGAAGAATAGTATCACCTTTAACGACACTAACTAAGAAGGATGCATTTTCATGGAATCCAGAGGCAACTAAATATTTTGAACAACTTAAAGAGGTGATGTGCAAATATCTTGTCTTGACCACTCTAGACTTCACAAAAACCTTTATTGTGGAATGTGATGCCTCGGGAAATGGAATTGGTGTTGTCCTAATGCAATAAGGAAGGCCCCTGGCTTTTTAAAGTCGACCACTCAAGGGAAAGGACTTACACAAACCCATTTATGAGAAGGAATGATGGCAATACTACATTCATTGAAGAAATGGTGTCCTTACCTAATAGGTAGGCACTTTGAGGTCAAAACAGATCATGATAGTCTTAAATACTTCTTAGAACAAAGACTATCTTCAGAAGAAATACAAAAATGGGTAACCAAGATATTGGGTTATGATTTTGAAATCATCTATAAAAAAGGGAAGAAAAATGTTGTGGCAGATGCACTCTCAAGAAAGGATGAAGATGTTGAGGCCTTTCTCTGTGCTATATCAATCATCCAACCTGATTGGATAATAGAAGCAAGGGATGAATGGAAGAATGACGAAAAAGTGTGGACTCTCATTCAAAGGTTGCAGCAGGATTTGAGTGCATTAGATACATTTACATGGGAAAATGATTCACTATGGTACAAAGATCACTTATATTTATGTAAGAACTCCCAACTCAAACAAAAGGTACTATTGTAATTGCACACCTCTCTAGTAGGAGGGCACTCAGGATTTTTGAAAACCTACCATAGGGTCAAGATGGATTTTTTTGGGGATGGCCTTAAAATTGATGTTCAAAGGTTTGTGGCAGAATGTTTGGTTTACCAACAAAATAAGGTGGAAACAATTAAGACCCTCGGTCTTTTACAACCATTAGCCATCCCAAGTCGGCGCTAGGAGGAGGTTTCCATGGATTTCATCACAAGGTTACCGAAGTCTGAAGGAAAGAGTGTCATCATGGTAATTGTTGATAGAATGACCAAGTATGCACACTTTTGTGCACTCTCTCATCCCTTCAAAGCTAGTACAGTTGCCATTGCATTCATGGAGATAGTTCAAAAGCTGCATGGCAGCCCAAAGATTATTATAAGTGACAGAGATCCCATCTTCACTGGACATTTTTGGACAGAATTATTTTCTTTATTGGGTACTCAATTGGCTCATAGATCATCCTATCATCCTCAATCTGATGGAAAAATCGAGGTAGTGAAAAAATGTTTGGAAGTCTACCTTTGTTGCTTTGTCTTTGATAAACAAACACAATGTTTCAAATGGTTACCCTTGGAAGAATGGTGGTATAACAATTCCTTTCATACTGCAACAAAAATGACACCATTTATGGCACTCTATGGATACCACCCTCCTTCCATCACTTCTTCTCTAAAATAAAAATCTAAGGTTCAAGCAGTGGAAGATCACATCGAGCACCAGCAACAAGTTCTCCAAATCTTAAAGGACAACCTGACCATGGCACAGAATCGCATGAAACAACAAGCAGATCAACATTGTAGTGAAAGAAGTTTTGAAGTAGGGGATTGGGTGTTTTTAAGACTACAACCATACAAACATATGTCCCTCAAGCAAGCCAAGAAGGATAATAAATTGTCACCAAAGTAATATGGCCCTTATAAGGTGTTGCAAAAGATTGGTACTATGGCATACAAATTGGAGTTGCCTACATCTTCACGACTACACCCAATTTTCCATGTTTCATGCTTAAAGAATGTTATAGGTAACAAGATCCCAGTTCAAACTATATTGCCAGAACTTGACAAGGAAGGAAAAATCAAATTGGATCCTGAAGCCATCACTGACACAAGAATTCGCCAGCTAAGGAATAGATCCATTTCAGAGTATCTCATTAAATGGAGGAAACTATCGGCTGAATATTCTACTTGGGAAGATGAGTCTTTTATATAGAAGCATCCATATTTACTCAAGCGTTGTGAACAACACTTGTCTCAAGGAGAGGGGCATGTTAAGCCCTAGTATTGGCTAATTACCCCTTAATTGGGGCATATTACATTAGTAATTTTTTTTTTTTTTCGGCTTTATTCCATTAGTTGTAATTATACCTCCTAGTCTCCTATATATACCAAGGAGACATTGTCATTTGGAATCATCTTGTACTTGAACATTTGTGTGGGGTAAAAGGAGCTTTCCCCCTCGAAGAGGCTTATTATCTGAAATTATCTCTTTTTCAAGGTGTTAAGTACTTATTCTGAGGTTGTTCTATGCTATATTGATATTTGGTTCTTAACATCAGTATTGCATGACATGACCTCAGTATTGCATCAGAGTGTTTCCATCAATGCCAAAGGGGGAGATTGTGATTAATTGGGTTGGTTGTAATTGATGTCAACCTTGAAGAAAGTCTGATAGTGAATTACGACAACACAATGGTTTGGGTAATGGACCCAAGTTTGTTTGATGGATAATGTTATGAGTTTTGAGATATTTGCAGATAAGACTATTCCAGATGGATAGTACATGTCATGCCATTTCCAGTGGTATGTCAAACGTCACATAACTCCTCACAGTTAGAGAGTTATGGCCATGTGAATTTGGAGAACCCTCATGATTCATCTAGAAGCCCCATGAATGGAAGCATGTTCTAACTAAAGAATTTCAACCCGAAGTACTGCAGGGTCTGGCAGACCAAGATGACCCAAGTTTCATTATGACAGAAGGAACAGGATAGGTCGAGAACCATCCTAGGAAACTATATACAGAAAATAAAGACAAGGATAAGACATCGAGGAAGAGGCGTGCGAGTGAGGATCTGCAGAGAGAAGGAGAGACACCAAACAAGAACTCATGCATAGAGGGGAACACGCGATCCGGACATGCAAAAGAAAAGAGGAAGGTTGTGAGCTTGATGTTGGGGAAGCATCTGATAAACCTCATGGGGATGTTGTGATAGAGAGAAGGTTTTTGAGAAATGGCATAGTTCCCTAGTGATATCATGGCTCGGCACGAGGGTGGCCAGAGTGATAAGAATCAATGACTTTGAGCCTATGGTTGGGTGGAAAGGAGAACACCCACAATCAGTTAATTGGCTACAATCGAAAATAGATAAGTATTCTCACACCCTGTATATTTGAGTTGTAACTGTAAAATAAAGTTGGATATCTTATGAATGTTTCACTGATGTGCATGTTTCTTGATGGTTAGACTGTGTTCCCTTATATTTTGCTTGATTGTGTATTTAAGAAAGTAAGGAAATATATGGTTTGTAAGCGTAAATGCTCGATCCCTGTAATGGCTCAAGTTTAAGAAAATGAACTATGAGTTCGACTACCTTGGGCTTAGTTTCCCATATGTATGTCAACATTCCCAATTGTTTTGAGTCTCCTAGGAGAAGGAGTTTGTTAAGCTCAGGAGAAAGAGTGCAAATAACGCACCAACACCTAAGTATTTCATAACTGACGAAGCTCAGGAAGGATAGTGATATTTAAGTCTCGAAAGGGGAGATCCTTTCGTTTGGAAGACGAGCGGACGATATCCATTTGGGAGGATCCAAGGTCTGTCACGACCATTGGATTTGGAGAAGAAGCACAAGTGTTAACCCCTTGAATGCTTTAGTCTTCGGGATTTCGGTGAAGTTTGGTATTCGTTTTAAGGTAGATAGATCCCCTGGAGTCCCAGATCTCGAAGTTAATCTGGGTCATAGATCTGAGGATTCACGGGAACTACTCCAACCATCGAATCTACGATATAGTCAGTATGGAATTGACCATTTCGAGACTTCGAAGGATTTGGGGTGTAGTATCGTAGAGGGACATTCAACATCAAACGTCTAACGTTGAACATCAATATTCAATGTAGAATGTTGAATGTTGAGCACCGAACGTTCAAGTGCTAAATGTTGAACGTCGATCGTCGAATGGTCGTGGCCACATGGAGCGATTTAGGGACTTCGGGGAGTATGCATGCATTAAGGAAAAAGGGGGGGTGACGTGGACCCACAATCAACATGCCACGTGACACCTGGATTTGGGGGTTTTTCAAACCCTATAGGTCTATTAACACGTGACATGTGTCACTCACTGAAGGGGCCACATGTCCTCTATGCCTTGTGATGTGTCATCTCTGGCAATTATATGTTTCATCCACGTGGCAGGAGATCTTGTAGTCTGGAGACTCGGAACTCCATAGGAAGTTGGATGAGGTACATTAAAGTGTGAAGGCTCCCGAAATCATGAATAGTGAAGTCCATCTCAGTCGTCCATTGTTAAAGACACATGTCTCCAGATATGATAATCCAGAGACTAGAAACTCCGAAAGATTTAGGGGTGTGACACTTACAAAACTCCTGAACATTGAATCAGCAAAATGATGTGAGTCATAGATCTGAGGACCCTTCAAGATCCTCCTTGAATGTTATATCAATATTGTGGTTATCCCAACACTAAAAACTCTGGGATCCATGAGGATTTCCCATAGTGAAACTCCTGAACACTGAATCTTCGAAGTAATGGGAGTCGTAGATCGAATGGCCTACATGGACAGATCTTGACCTTGAGATCGGATGAACGTTAGAAGGATGTGTTAGGGGTTGACATGGATTTTTGATGTCACCCAGGGTGACTTGGACCCACAATTAAGGTGCCACGTTTCACTTGGATACAAATGTTTCACAGACCCCTGGGCCCATTAGAACGTGACATGTGTCACCCCCTAATGAGGGCACGTGTCACACCTAGCCCTCACCACGTGTTAGTCCCTGGTATGTGTCTGCTTGGCCACATGAATGGTGAAGTATTTGGGACTTCAGAAGTCTGGGATTTTGTGACTCCAAAGGATTTGGAATAGTGTGGTGCAAAAAGGCCCAAAGGCTGAAGCCACATGGCAAGGCCACAGGACTTCAGAATAAATTACTTCGGGAGATTTGGGTCATTAAAATATGTGCACCCAAAAGCATTGAACACCAAATTTTACCTTATAAACATGCATTTCCAAGGATAAGGATCCACCATTGATTGATGGTGGATGGATCTCTTCCATAGACCTAGCAGCACAGAGAGCTTCAGGATATCGGAGAATTCAAGGTGATATGAATGAGTTGGATCCACATAGGTTCCACATGGCCCATGAGTATTAACCCGCAAAGAAATTTGGAAGGGTAGATCTCCCAATCCTGAGCTCAGATTCGAGCATGGATTCAGCTGATAGAAATCTAGTGGCGAGCAGAATTCGATGGAGATAATGGAACTAAGATTTGAGATGGATCAGGAAAACAAAATTTTTATGCCTCATTCCTCAAAAATCCATTTAAGGGGTTGGGTGTGTTACAAATTGGTATCAGATCATGGAAAAAACACTTGGACTTCTTGGGTTCATGCATGAGTCACATACAAATATTATTCGAAAAACTTTAAGGGAGAGGGCGTACTACTCTACCCTATCTAGCAGAGCATGATTCAGACACCAACCTAGATAGTTTAGAGAACAGTCGTAACACTAGTTTAATAAGGCATAGAGGAGCATGTTGAAAGGTAATTCTACCTTTGGGAGATTGTTTATTATGTGCATTGACTCCTTGAGGAGAAGGACTGTCGATTTGAACTCTTTTATTGTTTTCAAATTTTTATAGCATAAATCTTAGCGTGATGATAGCAACATAAGAATTAGAATTGTTGACTTGTTGGATTTATGGATGTCCCTACAGAAGTAGGAATGTGATTATAAGCACTTAGGATAAGACCTAAATGTGAATGGTTGATAATGGAAGGGTCTTGTCAAGGGAATATTAAGCTCGAAGAATAAATAAACGCGTGTTTGTAATACTTCCTCTAAGCATGGGCAGTTGGAGCATCTAACATTTATGATGGTCATTTGTATAAAAGAATAAACCCTATGTATATAACTCTTCATGACCAAGAGGACTGATAAAACTGTGTAGGGTCACTTTACTCGACCTATAAAAGTTGAAACATGCAGCAAGGATAATCTATTTAAGTGAGATAAAGAGGAGTCCTTTGAGACTGTTGCTAATTCCCATAAAGGGAAAAAGTGAAATGGGTATATAAGCCAGATTATGACCTCATTATTGTACGAAATGTGTATTTCCATGAGTACTTGTCTAGGCATGAAAATGCAAGATGAGAACATGTTGTGATGCATACGATGATGGTTTCCTAAATATAACATGCCAATAGACTCAGTTAAACCTATGGTTAGTGGTAGTGTAAGACTTGTTGTTGGGTTGTATTGGTCAATAATGACATGATAATAGTACGGGAGTTAACAACTTGAATGAAAATGGTTGTTGGGGTAACCTAGTAAGAAATTAAAAAGGATTTCCTTGATTGAAAGGGTTTACTAACCAATACCAGTTGGAAGCCAAATTGTTTGATTTTGTTACCTTGGGCATGGTTATAATTTCCCAGATTGTATTTATAAGTTGGGTAATATTATATGGAGGTTGAGGCAAGAGTGTTTTCTTGCTAGTTGTTATCGTATAGAAAGGGAACATAGTTATGACTATGTTTTATTCATCTTCCATGTGGATAGCATGTGAATGACTACAAGCTCCCAAATGAGAGGGAAGCTCAGTGTTGAGTATCTCTATGGAACTTGTCCTAAGAATGGTAGTAATATCCTTGGGAAAAGGATCTGGAAGTCTGATATGTACATGTGCATGTATGACATGGAAAGGGTGCAATAAATGAGCTTTCATGATGTGCGTTTGGTCTAGGTGTGTATAGGCTTCAATGCATGGATTTAATGCATTATGAAGCTTCTTGATATGAATCCTGATATTAATACCAACTAGGTATGAATGATATTAAATGTGAAAGTGACACACATGTATGATGTAAGAATATATGTATACTAAAGGCACAATATGGCGACCTTGATGAGTGATATGTAATTCAAGAATTACACTTGCCAAGATTGAATGAATACCATGGATGCATGGCCGACTCTATTCTGAGGAGTCATGAAATATTGGTTTTGAATGATAGCTTGAGGGCAATGTGTCCCATTTCCTCAGGAAAGGCTAGTATAAACAAATGAAAGAGTAAATGGGAAAGGATTCTTTGTTTTCATGACAAAAGGAAACATGATTAAGCCTTTGAGTATTGCATGAGAAAAATTGTGTACAATCATAAGTTAAATGATTTATAATTATGCATGTGGTTAAGTGCATCATGGATGTAAGTTAGCAAAACAAGGAATATGTGTGGACAAATAATCTGGATGGATAAAAAAGATGCATGTTTATATTCCTTATGGAATATTTGGTAAAGAGTCGAATCTAACTCAAGGTTGAGGCCATCACAAATACAGAAGGATATGCAATAAAGACGTTGCATGTTGAAGGAGTTCCATGTGGAAGAACTGTGTGAAGACTTTGTTAGGAGAAAGGAGTCACCACCTTAATGACTGTTGAGAATTGAGCAGTGGGATACAATCCTATTTATATAAGAATCTTAGATTACATTCTAAAAAAAAATATATGAGTGGAAAACTAACCCACGAGTATAGACCATTATGATAATCGAACGGTAATGTACATCGTGCACAGGGTCATGGCTCATTATGAACAAAAGGTTTTCTATTAAAGCATGTTGATGTATCCTAATACCTGGGGTGAGCCTAACCGAGGCTGCTCAAGGAAAAGAGAAGGAAGATCACAATAAGAAGTAGATTGCATAAGTGAGGAAGGCGAAAAGGAGGAACACTTTTCTCACCCTAAGAAATATGGATTGTTTAACAAAGTCGTAGGCTTAAAGAACAGTTGTGGAAATGAGTACAGGTGGAGAAAGGAGAGTAAGTAAGTAAGTAAGTTTGAATGAATAGGCTTGTTTGAAGCCATATTGATTTAGGAGCATCTCTCCCAAGTCATCCATGCGCCAGCCAGCCAGCACAGTGCGTATTCAACGAAGAAGGAGAGGTGCATCCCTCTCGTTTCAAATTTTGAATTTAAAATTTGTATTAAATGTTTGTAAGGCTGGTAGAGCCAAAGTCGTGCCTTTGAGTAGGTTGTAGTTAAAGAAGGCCTTTAATGGTTGTAAGGCTGGTATCTAGATCCAATCTGGACTAGACATCCATTCATTGTAAACTGAATGTAATTCAATGTAATTGAATAGAGTAGGTGAGATGGAGGGAAGAGCTCGAAGAGCCCTCTCATGTAAAAGATCTGGGATATTGTTTTGGAGGGATTATTGAGTAGAGTCAGAGAGAGAGAAAGAGAGAGATCTCTACGAGAATAGATTAGATAGGGAGAATCGAGACTCTGTAAAAAGTTTGAGCTCAAACACATTGTAAAGAGGCATTTTACATTAATACAAACAGAGGCAGTTTTCTTGCACGTTGTTGTCCATGTGTTTATGTGTTCATGGATGAATGTCTTTATGTGTGTATTGATATGTTGTAGATGTGCATCTGCAAGGACAGATAGAATTTCCTATCTGTGGGTTCTTTGATTTAGGTTGGGTTCTTTGAGGCTTCATGCCAAGAGGGTGTGACAGAATGTTGTGGGTTCTGAAAGCCAGTGCCTAGATGCACTCCTGAATTCTGCGGAATTTGGGCAAGGACATGCCAGGAGGGTGCACCAGTTGAACTCACAGACTCAAGGAGAATCCTTAAGGTTGTTGAATACCTTGGAGGTAAGACTATGCAAAAGAGAGCACAGGACAGACCAGAATCATTGAGGGATTTTGTAGAAGCTCTATCAGGAGGGCATTGAGCAGGTGCATAGAAGGCACAGAAGAAGACAGATTCGCTAAGTTCTGTAGAGCTCTACCAGGAGGGAATTGAGTAGATACATGGGTTTCATTGAGGAGAAGAATTATATCTTGAGTTCAGAGAAGACAGAAATTCTAAGGAATTCTGGGAAAGCTCTGCCAGGAGGGCGTTGAGTAGGTGCCAGGGTGTACAAAGAGAACTCCTTTGAGTTCTGAATAGAAGAAGTGTCACAGGAGGACCTTCACAGGGTTACCGAACACCCTATAGGCTCAACAAGGTGTGCTTGAGCATAATTTGCCAAGAGGGCACTTATATCCTTCAAGAAGAGGAAGGGACAGAGACCGTTGAGGTCATGAGTAGTTGAAGTCCAAGGAAGACCAAGACCTATGAAAGGAGTGCACCAGGCCAACACTTGTGTGAAGTGTTGATAAACAGTCATCTAAGGGATCGTCAAGCACAAGGAGTGAGTGTGGAAGAATTCATTCCAAGTTTCGAAGCTCAGAAGAGATAACAAAATCGTGCGCAGGGATCCTGCAAGGAGTGCAAAGGTCCAGGAAACCTTTCAAGGTTTCAGAATAAACAAGCTCAGGAGGAATAGTGCCTTTGCACATAGAGCCATAGCCAAGAGGATCAGAGGGCCAAGAAAAACCCTTTGGAGGGTTCATAGTTTGAGAAGCTCAAGAGGGACAACATCCTTAGAATGCAGGCGAGACCCAATTTCATAGGGTTCGCAAAGGAGACAAAGGCTAAGGTCTTTTGGAGCAAGAAAATCTTCCAAGTATCAGAGGAAGAAGAGCGTAAGCTCAAAGAGGAGCTACAACTATCATCAGGTCTTGCGTGGATAGTCGATAACCATTGGATCCAAGAGGAGCTGCATGAGGTTTAATCCTCATATGAAAAGGAGAGGAGCCGCTAGATCATTTCAGCATTTCGGAGATTCGGGGTTCAGCATTTTGGGAATCCCGATGACAAGAGACCAGGGCACTTCACAGTGAAAACCTCAACGTCACAAAATGTGACTTGCCTTTGGAGTAGAAACTTCAACATTTCGGCACATCAGGGTTTCGGATAGCAGGAGGTCGAAGGAGAAACATTTTTCATGGAGGATTCATGAAATCGTGAATCCCAAAGTCTCGAAAGGTGCATACAGTTTGAGGTTTCGGGGAAATCCCCGAAAGAAAGGAGATTTCGGCATTTCGGCCACCGAAAATGCTAAGGGTAAGAGTTTGGAACTCTTGACCCATAGAATCCCAAAAGGATCTGAGCCATTGGATCAAGGGAGGCTTTGAGCCATTGATCTTGCTCAAGAGAAGGAGGACGAGAGTTTCAGGATTTCGGTACTTCGGTACTTCGGATACCGGGAGTACTAGTGGGCAAGGAATTGTTGTGTTGGGATTCACGAAGTTCTGAAACGTGAATTCCCGAAAGCATAGGAGGAGTATTGCCAGGTCACGAAGACAAGGTCAGATTTTGACATTTTAGAGGATTGAGAAGCCAAGGAACTCAACATATGGGTTTGCAAAATCATGAAACCCAAAATCCCAATTCGGCAAAGGGTGCGATCTTATTGTGGTCAGGAGATTAGGGTGATGCCTTATGTTTAATCACATGGGCATACTCATAAGGACCTGTGGAAAAAAACCATTGTGTGTGTCTGGGATTCTCTATGGGGAATCGAAGAGCCAATTAGACTCAAGGGGGCAGGTTTAGAATGATCCTGAGTGGATCTTGGCCCGAGGGTTCAGAGGTCTGCGACAAGTTTGGTAACATAGCCTGATTCTCTGTCTGTATACTGTGGGTAGAGGGAGGCAGAGTAGATATAGAAAATACTCTGATACACATCAAGTGGTATCAGAGATTGACTCTGTTTGTATATTGCAGGCAGAGGAAGCGAGAGGAGAAAGAGTACTCTGATACACATCAGTTTGGTAAGGAAGGCCAAGTATTGAGACTCTGTGGTGATTTCTCCCAGGTACGCAACAGTTAGGAAGACAGTTAGGAGGACTGTAGAGGGGAGGCTGGAAGCTCTCAGTTGTAGAGTGACAGTAGCGAGTTTTCCAGGAGGGAAAATAGGAGTAGAGATATGGCTATTGAAGGCCATAGATGCGATGGAAAGAAGATCCATCAGCATCCAAGCAAAGCTAAGATGGATAAAGAGCTCACCGAGATCAGAGCGAGGATGGATGAGCTAGCATTGCGGATGCAACAAGATGTAAGATCACATTGGGTGTATGAATGGCCCATGAAGATGAAGGTAAAATGTCCAGTCAGGGAATTGGTGACCAAAAGACAACGGAGGTTGATAAGAGGATGGTTGAGGCATGTTGAAAGCCTCAGGGATGATGAGGAGGAGATGGTTCAGATATGTGAACCAGAGACTGGGAGGAATCTCAGTGATGTTGAGGATGAACTGAGATCACTGGAAGATCTCAGAGACTTCCAAGAGGGAAGAATAGAAATTTCCAATTTCTAGGTGGGAAATGAGATGAGATCATTAAGGGATATCATAGACTGTCATGAGGACAGCAGGGAAATTTTAGATTGCCAGGTGGGCAATGAGTTGAGATCGTTGTGGGATCTCATAAACTGCCAGGTGGGCAGTAGAAAATTCCCAATTTGCCAGGTGGGTAAGGAAAAGGAGATGAGACTGTATGAAAGTCTTGGGAGCTCATAAGTGAGTTCATGTCAGGAAGGAGTGTTGATGGAGATGGGATCAATTGATCTCATAAACTGTCAGGAGGGCAGAGAGGAAATCCCATATTTCCAGGAGGACAAGGGAGAGCAGATGAGGCCACGTGAGAGTCTCATGAACTCAGAGGTGAGTTTGGATAAGCGAGAGGAGATGATAGAGAAAGAAGATCAGAAGAGCATTCTGATCATTGGAGGGATCGAGATATTCCTGCCACTTAGCCCAGTTGAGGCGAGAGCTTGTGTTGCCAATGCAGCAACAGCAAAAAGACAGCCAGTGGTGACTGTCAAAGAAATGGAGCAGACATCAGAGGCTTCCCAGGCAAAGGAAGATGAGAATTCCGAGGAATGGCTCAACATTTTCAGCCAGGAAGCTGAGAAGACTGCAGCACTGGAGCTTGCAGCAGAAAAATAGGAGGAAGCAGACAGCATAGACTTTGTTGATCTATATGAAGATATTGAAGCCCTGGAGAGAAGGGTGAAGGTGCAGGACATGCACATCCAACAGATCAGGTTGGAGACAAAGGGAAACTTCCAGTCTGAGGAGAAGCTGGAGGAATCTAGAGACATGCCAGCAACAGAACCGCCACTAACCGATGACAAGAGATCGGGGCACTTCACAGTGAAAACCCCGAAGTCGCGAAACGCGACTTGCCTTTGGAGAAAAAAATTTGAAATTTCGGCACATCGGGGTTTCATATACTAGGAGGTTGAAGGAGCAACATTTGTCATGGAGGATTCATGAAATCGTGAATCCTGAAGTTCTGAAAGGTGCATACTGTTTGAGGTTTCGGGGAAATCCCCAAAAGAAAGGAGATTTCGGCATTCCGGCTACCGAAAATGCTAAGGGTAAGAGTTCGGAACTCTTGACCCATATAATCTAGAAAGGATTTGAACTGTTGGATCAAGGGAGGCTTTGAGCCATTGATCTTGCTCAGGAGAAGGAGGACTAGATTTTCAGGATTTCGGTACTTTGGTACTTCGGATACTGGGAGTACTAGTGGGCAAGGAATTGTTACGCTGGGATTCATGAAGTTTTGAAACGAAAATTCCTGAAAGCATAGGAGGAGTATTGTCAGGTCACGAAGACAAGTTCAGATTTCGTCATTTCGGAGGATCAAGAAGCCAAGGAACTCGACATCTGGGTTTGTGAAATTGTGAAACCCAAAATCTTGATTCGGGGAAGGGCGTGATCTTATTGTGGTCGGGAGATTAGGGTGATGCCTTGTGTTTAATCATGCGGGCATAATCATAAGGACCTATGGAAAAACACCATTGTGTGTGTGTGGGATTCTCTGTGGGGAATTGAAGAGCCAATCAGACTCAAGGGGGCAGGTTTAGAACGATCCTGAGTGAATCTTGGCCCGAGGGTTCGGGGGTCTGTGTCAAGTTTGGTATCAGAGCCTGATTCTTTGTCTGTATACTGTGGGCAGAGGGAGGCAGAGTAGATAAAGAAAATACTCTGATACGCATCAAGTGGTATAAAAGCTTGACTTTGTTTGTATATTGTAGGCAGAGGAAGTGAGAGGAGAAATTGTACTCTGATACACATCAGTTTGGTATCAGAGGAAGGAAAAGTATTGAGACTATGTGGTGATTTCTTGCAGGTAAACGGCAGTCAGGAAGACAGTCAGGAGAACTGTAGAGGGGAGGTTGGAAGCTCTCAGTTGTAGAGTGACAGCAGTGAATTTTCTAGGAGGGCAGACAGGGGTAGAGAGATGGCTATTGAAGGCCATAGACACGATAGAAAGAATATCCATCAACATCCAAGAAAATATGAGATGGATAAAGAGCTCACTGAGATCAGAGCGAGGATGGATGAGCTAGCATTGTGGATGCAGCAAGATGCAAGATCACATTGGGTGTATGAATGTCCCATGAGGATGAAGGTAAAATGGCCAGTCTGGGAATTGGTAACCAAAAGACAGCAGAGGTTGATAAGAAGATGGATGAGGCATGTTGAAAGCCTCAGGGATGATGAGGAGGAGATGGTTCAGATATGTGAACCAAAGATTGGGAGGAATCTCAGTGATGCTGAGGATGAACTGAGATCACTGGAAGATCTCAGACACTGCCAAGAGGGCAGAATAGAAATTTCCAATTTCCAGGTGGGAAATGAGATGAGATCGCTGCGGGATCTCATAGACTATTAGGGGGACAGCAGGGAAATTTCAGATTTCCAGGTGGGCAATGAGTTGAGATCACTACGGGATCTCATAAACTGCCAAGTGGGCAATAGAAAATTCCCAATTTTCTACGTGGGCAGGGAAAAGGAGATGAGACTATTTGAAAGTATCGGGAGCTCAGAAGTGAGTTCATGTCAGCAAGGAGTGTTGATGGAGATGGGATCAATTGATCTCATAAACTGCCAGGAGGGTAGAGAGGAAATCCCATATTTCCAAGAGGGCAAGGGAGAGTAGATGAGGCCACGTGAGAGTCTCATGAACTCATAGGTGATTTCAGATCAGTGAGAGGAGCTGATAGAGAAAGAAGATCAGAAGAGCATTCTGATCATTATTCCTGCCACTTAGCCCAGTTGAGGCGAGAGCTTGTGTTGTCGATGCAGCAACAACAAAAAGACAGCTAGCAGTGACTGTCAAAGAAATGAAGCAGACATCAAAGGCTGCCCAAGTAGAGGAAGATGAGCATTCTGAGGAATGGCTCAACATTTTCAGCCAGGAAGCTGAGAAGACTGCAGCACTGGAGCTTGCAGAAGAAAAAAAGGAGGAAGCAGACAGCATAGACTTTGTTGATCTGTATGAAGAGATTGAATCCATGGAGACAAGGGTGAAGATCCAGGGCATGCACATCCAATAGATTAGGTTGGAGACAGAGGGAAAATTCCAGTCTGAGGAGCAGTTGGAGGAAGTTGGAGACATGCCAGCAACAGAAATGGCAGCAATAGAACTTCCATAGGGAGAAGTTGAACAACAAATCAGCCAAGAGGATAAGAGTATAGAGCTTAATTCTATAGTAGAGTGACAAGTTAAGGCCATGAGGGATGGAGAAGATGGCATGGGAGATCATGATGATCTACCCATTTGCAAAGAAGAAATGCAGTCGAGAAAACTGCAAAGACAGAGCCAGCCAGGACAACAGTTGGATGAGGTGATTGAGTAGGTCAGGAGACTAATGTTGAAGTCAGCACAAGAGACTTCTAGCAGAGAAAAGCTGAGCAGAAGAGGGTCTTCCATAGCAGCAGAACAATAGCAGCAGCAGAGAAGTGGAGCAGATGAACAGCTCCAGAGAACTGTTTGGGATCCCGAAGGATTTCAACAACGATGTTGGGAAGCGCATGAGCAGGAGATCATGAATTTTTCACAGCAGAGGAGTATGATGCAGGATCATCACTCCCAAGTCATCCATGCACCAACTAGCTAGCACAGTGCGCATTCAACGAAGAAGGAGAGGCACGTCCCTCTTGTTTCAAATTTTGAATTTGAAATTTGTATTAAATGTTTGTAAGGCTAGTAGAGCCAAAGCCATGCCTTTGAGCAGGCTGTAGTTAAAGAAGGCCTTTAATGGTTCTAAGGCTGGGATCTAGATCCGATCTGGACTAGACAACCATTCATTGTAAACTAAATGTAATTCAATGTAATTGAATAGAGTAGGTGAGATGGAGGGAAGAGCTCGAAGAGCCCTCTCATGTAAAAGATCTGGGATTTTATTTTGGAGGGATTATTGAGTAGAGTCAGAGAGAGAGAGAGCTCTATTAGAATAGAGCAGATAGGGAGAGCCGAGACTCTGTAAAAATTCTGAGCTCGAACACATTGTAAAGAGGCATTTTACATTAATACAAACAGAGGAAGTTTTCATGCACGTTGTTGTCCATGTGTTTATGTGTTCATGGATGAATGTCTTTATGTGTGTATTGATATGTTGTAGATGTGCATCTGTAAGGAAAAATAGATTTTCCTATCTGTGGGTTATTTGATTCAGGTTGGGTTCTTTGAGGCTTCATGCCAAGAGGGTGTGACAGAATGTTGCAGGTTCTAAAAGCCAGTGCCTAGATGCACTCCTGAATTCTGCAGAATTTGGGCAAGGACGTGCCAGGAGGTTGCACCAGCTGAAGTCATAGACTCAAGGAGAATCCTCAAGGTTGTTGAATACCTTGGAGGTAATACTATGCAGAAGAGAGCACGGGATAGACCAGAATCATTGAGAGATTTTATAGAAGCTCTGCCAGGAGGGCATTGAGCAGGTGCATAGAAGGCACAGAAGAAGACAGAATCTCTGAGGAGTTCTGTAGAGCTCTGCGAGGAGGGAATTGAGTAGATGCATTGGTTTCATTGAGGAGAAGAACTCTATCTTGAGTTCAGAGAAGAAAGAAATTCTAAGGAATTCTGGGAAAGCTCTGTCAGGAGGGAATTGAGTAGGTGCCAGGGTGCACAAAGAGGACTCCTTTGAGTTCTGAACAGAAGAAGTGTCATAGGAGGACCTTCACAGGGTAACCAAACACCCTACAGGCTCAGAAAGGTGTGCTTGAGAATAAGTAGCCAAGAGGTAAATTATATCCTTCAAGAAGAGGAAGGGACAGAGACCGTTGAGGTCGTGAGTAGTTGAAGTCCAAGGAATACCAAGACCTGTGCAAGGAGTGCACCAAGCCAACACTTATGTGAAGTGTTGATAGAGATTCGTCTAAGGGCTCGTCAAGCACAATTAGTGAGTGCGGAAGAATTCGTTCCAAGTTTCGAAGCTCAGAAGAGATAACACAGTCATGCGCAGGGATCCTGTAAGGAGTGCAGAGGTCGAGGAAACCTTTCAAGGTTTCAGAATAAACAAGCTCAGGAGGAATAGTTCCTTTTCACACAGAGCCATAGATGAGAGGAGCAGAGGACCAAAAAAAACCCTTTGGAGGGTTCAAAGTTTGAGAAGATCAGGAGGGACAGCTTCCTTAGAATGCAGGCAAGACCCAAGTTCACAGGGTTCACAAAGGATACAAAGGCTAAGGTCTTTTGGAGCAAGAAAATCTTCCAAGTATCAGAGGAAGAAGAGCATAAGCTTAGGGAGGAGCTATAGCTACCATCAGGTCTTGCATGGATAGACGATAGCCATCGGATCCAGGAGGAGTTTCACAAGGTTTAATCCTCATATGCAAAGGAGAGGAGCCGCTAGATCATTTCGACACTTCGAATATTCAGGGTTCGGCATTTTGGGAATCCTGATGACAAGAGACCGGGGCACTTCATAGTGAAATCCCCGAAGTTGAAAAATGCAACTTGCCTTTGGAGCAGAAACTTCGGCATTTCGGCACATCGGGGTTTCAAATACCGGGAGGTCGAAGGAGTAACATTTGTCATGGAGGATTCATCAAATCATGAATCCCAAAGTCCCGAAAGGTGCATATGGTTTGAGGTTTCAGGGAAATCCCTAAAAGAAAGGAGATTTCGACATTCCGACTACCGGAAATGCTAAGGGTAAGAGTTCGAAACTCTTGACCCATAGAATCCTGAAAGGATCTAAGTTGTTGGATCAAGGGAGGCTTTGAGTCGTTGATCTTGCTCAGGAGAAGGAGGACCGGAGTTTCAGGATTTCACTACTTCGGTACTTCAGATACCGGGAGTACTAGTGGGCAAGGAATTGTTGCGTCGGGATTCACGAAGTTCCGAAACACGAATTCTTGAAAGCATAGGAGGAGTATTGTCGAGTCACGAAGCAAAGGTCATATTTCAGCATTTCGGAGGATCGAGAAGCCAAGGAACTCGACATCTGGGTTCACGAAACCCGAAATCCTGATTCGATGAAGGGCGCGATCTTATTGTGGTCAATAGATTAGGGTGATGCCTTGTGTTTAATCACACGGGAATACTCATAAGACCTATGGAAAAACACCATTGTGTGTGTGTGTGATTCTCTGTGGGGAATCAAAGAGCCAATCAGACTCAAGGGGGCAGGTTTAGAACGATCCTGAGCAGATCTCGGCCTGAGGGTTTGGGGGTCTGCGTCACATATTAGACAAAGGTAGTGAGGCCTTGGAAAATAACCTAGTTGGACTTAAGGTCTCAGGCTGTGTAGATGGAGTTGGGAAAAAGTGAAGAGCCTTAACTCCTTTCTTATTGTATATTATGTTTTTTTCTATGGGATGAGAAAACTGGTATGCTGATGAAAGTAAATGTTTTGACACCATAATGATGGCGGTTGTATGGTTGAGGAAATAGTTGATAATTTATTATGTTGCACTCGCGGAATCCTTAAGGATAATGTGATGAGGTGCATAGATATATGCTAGGACATATCTGGAAAAAAAAATTATTGATTTAAAAGCTATGATACTTGTATTTTTATTTTACATGACGACTAACATATTTATGATGTATGTCAGGTGTAGAAATAAATTGGAACTATTGAGGGAGACAGTTTCCAATGATGAACAACCTCAAGCAAAGTATGACTATGAGAAGGTGGTTGTCAAAAGATTGTTGAAGGGGCTATAAAGTCCCCATAAAGAACCATTAATGAGGTAATATCATAAAGGGTTCTAGCAGCTAGAATAGGTATAAAAATGTCCATACCTATGTGGCATAAGGTATGAAGGATTTTGGTAAGAAACCCTTCTGAAAAGATTCCATTATCCTAAAGATATGAAAATAATTGTGAGTGGTTGTTGTATTTTATTGCTACCCAAGCAGGGTAATATTTGGGGTAGAAGGATCTGAACAATAGAGAGAGGAAGTCTATGCCAATCAAGGATAAGTTATAATCTTTGCAATAAAATGCATGAGTAAAGAGTACCATGAGTACAATGACCAATCTAGGGAGACTAGGAATAAAGGTGCTCATAGTTAGCACATTGCATGGAATTGCTTTGAGGAAATGAAGGTTTGCATAAAGGGCAAACAATGGATTTTCCATTAAGGAAGGAGGGCCTTCCAATATTTTACTTTCATTGCATAGGTGTTAAAGAAAAGAGAAAATTGTGTGTCCATGAGTGTTGGCACCCTGGTTACTAATTATGAAGGAAGAATGCTTGGGTGCATTCAAGAGAAACATTTAGTTTCATGTTCATTGATTTGGGATCATGATCATCCTGTAGTAGGAAGCATAGTCCTACTGTAAGAGTAAATGAGAAGGAATAAGCCAAATGGTGAATAGGTTGGTTAAACTCCAACACACCATAGAAGAGTGCTTGTCACCAAGTGTGGCAGCTTCAAAATCAATGCAAGGGTGCATTGGGTACGAATGTGGCCATGAATATTGGCACATTGATTAAAGTCACTTAATATTTGAATTGCATTTGGAAAATTCAGTATGTTGAAGGGATGCTTACATAAATAATAATACTTCCCTTTTTCTTTGTACCCTTGAATAGATGAAAATGACTTGGATTGTTAGTATGCATCGTTTGAAAATATAATGTGCATGAAAACTAACAATTTGTTTAGTTGAGGAATGTTGAAGTTGTGGGAGGAAAAAGGGGTCTTGGATATGGCAGTGTTGTAAGCCCATAAGGAATACCAATTTCATGTTGAGATAAACTACTATGGGAAGGAAAGTCCCATACTTGTGAATTTGGTTCCTGTGCGGAACGGATCTGAAAATAAATGGGGAATGTGGAAATCTATGGGTAACAGTTTTGCAAGAAAATTATGAATTTGAAATTGATGATAATTTCTCATAATTTTGTATACCTGTGATATAGGTGAGATGAAAAATATATTTCTAGGGAGGACAGGTGAAGGTTTTCAAGCCGGAAAGAATGAAAGATGCTATTGTTGAGACATGAGAACCTCGTGGTAATCCATGATCACCTAGAATATGTTGTCTTGTGGAAACACAAGCCAGAGGGACACCTCGACTCTAAGGCTCAATGAAGTCTCTGAAATTATTCTTGAGTGAGAAATCCCTGGAAAGGAAAGATGGATCGCTCAAGGAACTATATAGAAAAGAAGGGGATGCTTGAGCTTGGGCCTAGAAGGTGAGTGACCACAAGGAAGAGGAGACTTTGATCATTATTATAAACTATTGATTGGGATCATGCACACAATGGGTATGTCCAAGAAAAATAGTGAGCCAAGAAAAACAAGAAAACCATGTGGATATGAATCCATGAACTTCATAGATGAGCATTGTGCTAAGTTATGAAATTTTCTTGAATTTTATGCAACAGTAAAATGTTTACGCATGAAAGATGTGATTAATATGCTTGTTTTCCAAGATTATTGAAGATAGGTGATGAAGGCCAAGAGTCTGAAAAGGACTTGAACAATAAATAGAACCAAGACTTCTGAAGCAGCTGAATGATAAAGGAATGATAGGTTTTAATGAGAAAGAACACTGAGGACGATGTTTCGTTAAGGGGGAGGGGATTGTAATACCTTTGTTTCCCCCAGCTTGTAATTAATCATTAATCATGATCATCATGCTATGGCATGGGAACAATGTAAATCTATTTTTTAGATTGCTAATGACTAACTATGGGGGTAAAGCCTTGAAGTACTAACCATGGTATCACTAGAGGAAAGAATGAGGAAACTGTGGAGAGGGTTCATTAGTTAAAATGACCCAAATTCCCTTTGTTGAGATAATAATATTCATCTGGATCCCAAGGAGAGGGATCAGTTAATGAAGGAAGGATTGGTGGTTGGATAATCAACCACCCCCATGAATGGAAGCATGTTCTGACTGAATAATGTCAGTGCGAAGTACCACAGGCTCTAGCAGACCAAGCTGACCTGAGTTTCCTTCTGACAGAAGGAACAGGATAGGTCAAGAACCATCCTAGGAAAATATATGCAGAACATAGAGATAAGGAGAAGACACAGAGGAAGAGGCACACGCATGAGGCTTTGTAGAGAGCAGGAGAGACACTAGACAAGAACTCATGTACAGAGGGGAATGCATGAACCAAACATGTAGAAGAAAA
Organism: Picea engelmannii; assembly: GCA_009831015.1. Classification (NCBI taxonomy): domain Eukaryota; kingdom Viridiplantae; phylum Streptophyta; class Pinopsida; order Pinales; family Pinaceae; genus Picea; species Picea engelmannii. Next base: position 1,653,269 of record ML778346.1, read on the forward strand.
GAGGAAGGCTACAATATTGATGTTGGGGAAGCATCTGATAAACCTCATGGGGATGCTTTGACAGAGAGAAGGTTTTTGAGAAATGGCATATTTCCCTAGTGATATCATTGCTCGACACGGGGGTGGATAGAGTGCTAAGAATGAATTTGTCTGAGTGTATGGTTGGGTGGAAAGGAGAACACCCACAGTCAGTTAGTTGACTACAATCGAAAATAGATAAGTATTTTCATACCCTGTATATTTGAGTTGTAACTGTAAAATAAAGTTGGATATCATGTGAATGTTTTATGGATGTGCATGTTGCTTGATGGTTAGACTGTGTTCCCTTATCTTTTGCTTGATTGTGTATTTAAGCAAGTAAGGAACTATATGGTTTGTACGCATAAATTCTTGAGCCCTATAGTGGCTCAAGTTTAAGCAAATGAACTATGATTTTGTCGACCTTGGGATTTCTCGTATGTATGTCAACATTCCTAGTTGTTTTGAGTCTACTGAGAGAAGGAGTTTGTTAAGATCAGAAGAAAGAGTGCAAAGCATGCACCAGTGCCTAATTCTTTTAGAAATGACGAAGCTTAGGAAGGATAGCGAGATTTAAGTCTCGAAAGGGGAGATCCTTTCATTTGGAAGACAAGCAGATGAGATCCGTTCAAGAGGATCCAAGGTCTGTCACGACCATTGGATTTGAAGAAGGAGCATAGGTGTTAACCCCTATACTCCTTCAGTCTTCATGAGTTCAGTGAATTTTGGTATTTGTTGTAAGGGAGACAGATCCCCTGAAGTCTCAGAGCCAAAAGTTAATCTGGGTCGTAGATCTGAGGATTCCTGGGAACCACTCCAACTATAGAATCTATGATATAATTAGTTTGGAATTGACCATTTCATAAGTTCATAGGATTTGGGGTGTAGTATCATAGAGGAATTTTCAACTTAGAATGTCAAACGTTGAACGCCAACGTTCAAAATAGAACATGGAATGTCAAACATTGAACGTCGAACGTTCAAGTGCTCATTTCCGGTGATATGTGGAATGCCACATAACTCCTCATGGTTAAAGGGTTATGGCCTTGTGAAGTTGGAGAACCCTCATGAGTTATCTACGAGGTCAAAGAAGTCAAAATTATTCTAGAAGTTCCTAGAAGAAGTTGATTAGTCAAGTGAGTAAAACTAGGAGTTAATCATGGGTTAAGTTGTTGCAATAAGAAAATAAGTAAAAATAAATTAGTTGCAACTAGAAGTGGAGAATTTACTATTTGTAGCAAAGTGGGTTAGAAGTGGACAAGTTGTTAGAAGTGGGTTAACCCTAAAAGAAGGAAATTGGGTTAATTTGGTTAGAAGGTAACCCCGTGAGGAAGCTACATGGAAGTATAAATAAGAGAGAAATGATCTCTTATTAGAACCTATTGAATATCATAGAATATATATTTTGTGAAAGGTTATTTGGGCAGGTATTATTGATAGAGAAAAAGTGTGGAAAAATAAGTACAGCAGAAAAAGTGTGGCAGGAAAATCACAGCAGGAAAAGTGCAGAAGAAAAAGTGTGGCAGGAAAATCATGGAAAGAAAATTGTGGGAGGAAAAGTGCAGCAGAAAAATCACAGGAGGAAAATCGTAGTAGGAAAAGTGCGGCGGAAAAAGTGTGGCAAAAAAATCACGGCAGAAAAACTGCAGTAGAAAAAGTGCGGAAAAAAAATCGCGGTAGAAAAAGTGCGGCAACATATTCACGACAACAAAACCGGGGCAGAAGAATTCTACAAGAAGAAAAAGGTATGGTTTTCATATGTGTAGTGTTGAATCTATGAATCTAATTGATGGTATGCCTTGTAAATCTGTAGGATGCCCTCTTGGAAGTTTAGGGCTTGTTGTAGAGTTGACCTGAGGTAGATCTACTGAAGTTTAGTATTGGTTCATGTTTGAGGGCTTTTGGTTGAGGTATATTGCTGAATTTATTGGTACATATAGAGGTTGTATAACAATGGGGTTGTGGCACATGGTTGATGTGAGGATTTATGGAGAGTGTTGTGCATTGCTAGAGGTATCTTGTTGGTTATCTTGGTGTATGTTATTGGTATATGGTATAGGCATATGATTGGGTACATGGATGAGATACATACTTGAAGTACATGGTGATCTCGATACATCTTGTTGAGGCATAGTTTGGTTTGTTGTTGATACATGATTTGTACATGTTGTTGGTTATCTTTCTACAGTGTTGATGTACATGATTGATATGAATTGTTGGCACATGGTTTGAGTGATATTATTGTTATTTTGGGTATGATATATATGTTATCAGATCTAATATATTGAGGACAATAGTGGTACATGTTGGTGTATTCAGTTTTGTTGGTACAGAAAAATAAAAGGTATGGGTTAGTTACAGGACAGTAGCACAGGTTGGTTACAAGACAGTGGCACAGATTGGTACAAGTTTACAGTAGTATATCTCATAGTAACAATGTGACAGTGGTTTCATCATTCTACTTATATTTTAGGTTGTTTGTACGGAGAAAGGATAGGTGGTTGTAGCCACCTTCGGTTTGTAGCTAAAGAACATAGGGGGTTGTAGCCTCCTTCTAGTTGTATCCAGAGAATTGGGGAGTTGGAGCTTCCATTAGGTTATAGCCTGAGAAACTAGGGGGTCGGAGCCTCCTTCCAGTTTTAGCTGGAGAATAGTTGGTGCTTCCTTGAATGTAATTATCGACATATAAGAAAATCGTTATGTGGTTTTCTCCCGCATTGGATTTCCACGTAAATATTGGTGTATTGTGCATTGTGTGGATGTGTTTGTTATTGTTTATTATGCACTGATGAATGTTAATTCTTATGATACAGTAATATATTGATGATGAATAGATGAACATGGTTGAATAAGTACAATAATATACATTATGGTTTAAAGGATTAATAATTGGTATAATTTCTCATTATTGATTCACCCCCCCCCCCTCTTAGCAAGCCAATAGATGTTATCAGTGTTTAGGTCAATTTTCCTTTGTTAGGTCGATTCTAGAGTTGTTGGGGTCGATTTCTTGTTAAGGAGGGTTGATTTCTCTTCATTGGGATGAGTTTGTGGTTGTCAGGGTCATTTCTTCCTTGGTGGGCGGATTATACCTTTTGATGTGTTAATTTTGTGGTTGTGTTGTTTCTTCCTTTTTGGACAGATTATATCTTGTGTTGGGATGAGATTGCATCTTTTGGGACCGTTTTCTTCCTTTATTGGGTCATTTTGACATATAGAAATATCATGTTGTCTTGTGGAGGTTGTTTTTTGTTCATATTTCCAGTTGTGGGGATGATCTGGACCACTTTCATTGGCCAATGTTGTAACAGGTCAGAGATCTAAATAAAATTAGATCTTTTATCGTATTTTCATTGTTGTCGTTATGATATTGTTGAGTTATCTCCTTTGGTAGTTTGTTGTTTGTATGAAATCTAAATATTATGTATGGCATTCAAAATTCAACCATTCCATGAAGGATAGGTGAAACAAACCAAACAACAAGACCCAAAAATTAACCAAAACAGATAGGGGATTTATAGGGGGTTTTAGAGTGTGCCTTCAAAGGGTTTGATGAAAGTCATCACCGGAAATACACATTAATTTCTACAGCAGCAAGGAAAATTTGTGAGGTAGGCTTGTTATAGTGGTATCATAGCTAGATATCTTGCCATCTTGAGGAGAAAATAATGAGGATAGTTTAGATTGCATCATTAAGTGACCAGCACTTAAATTTCAACAATGGTTAAGGGAATCAAGGATGATGACCAATGAGGAACTTGAGGAAAAACATTTTCCACTGATACAGGAATACCAAAAGAATATAATAATATTTTTAGAGAATCATGAGTGGTTGAAGCCATTATTATCAACTGGGAAGAAGGGAAAAAGGTCCAAATATATAAAGGTTTAGGGAGCCAAAAATCCACTTCGTTATGAGGGATTGACAGAAGTGCATGTGGACTTGTTGGTGGTGCATCCATCTAGTCATGTTGAATATGTACATAATAAAGATGACCAAACAACAACCCTTAATACAACATCAGAGTTGTCTAATAAGGATAAAAACACCATCACAAAGGATGGAGATGTGGGTAGTAACTATGGCGAAGTTTCCAAATCAGCAGGTGTTGAGTCTTCAATATCTTATCCTATTTATGATTATGTGGGTGTTATAGAACCTAACTATGATGTGGATTCAATGCCTTAACATATTTATGAAATTTATGATGATGTAGGAATGATTGTACAAGAATCTGACAAAGGATGGGTACTTAAAACGTTGTCATGGGATATTGATCTTTTTTCTCAAGAGCCATGCATGGAGGATGAAAAAGAAGAGGTTGATTTGGTGGATGAAAAAAAATCAAAAATTTTGTATGAGGATGATAGTCCACATGAGTCCCATCATTGAATGGTATCATATAGTGAGTCAGTTGATTTTGATGGGGATAACATCATTTCAAATGAAAGTAAATCAGAAATCCCCTTGTGTGACATCCCACACCATGTTGATGAAATTGAACAAATACCCTTAGATTGCGTGATTTGGAGGACTAAAGAGGAGAAAATTGTACAAGTATTGACAAGAGTAGATGGTGCTCGTAATTTCCTTGAATATCTTATTTGGAAAACCCAGATGGAGGAGAGACAAAAAGGAGTTGTAGATGGAGTCACTAGTGCTCAATTGCACATAATCAAAGATGTGCTAGAGCAAATGAAATCAGATTACTTGCAGTTGTTCATGGATAGGGACCTTACTCTCAATTTCATTGAAGAAAAGGAAAGGGAGGTTGAGTAGTTTTGTTACCAGTTGATTTTGGCATGCTTTTCATCACTTACAACAAATACTCCATCATCTTTGGAAATCGTGACATGGGAGGGTGTGAGTGGCACCCATGATTTGAGGGAGGATCCTCTTGTGATGATCCCTTGCCAGGAGAATTCACAGTTTTAGGTGCTCGAGGAGAAGTATGACACAGAGGGTTTTGATTATGCTCATGTTTTTCATTATCGAGATCATGAGCCATTTTTTTTAGAGACAACTAAAGGATCAAGGCATGCCCACAAGGAAGAGATAGTTGAGCACATTCCTTATGGACCAGACCGCAAGGAAGTATATGCATCCATGGATTGGGTGGAAAGGTGTATGAAAGACATGGGCATGCTCTTGAATACAGGTTAAGGAGACACCAGTAGAGTGATGGATGTAGTAGCACCTAAAGGATACAAGATGGTACATGATGATTCAGTGATAGGTAGAAGTATGCATGAGTATTCATTGGCACATGGTAGTGTATAATGGATTTTTTGGGTGTTTCTTCCAGGGAGACCTCTCGATAGAGTGATCAAGAATACAATTGAGTTGAGGTTACCCAAGATTGGTGAGTGGATGGGTGAGACTCAGGAAGAAGGATATCTCTCGATGATCAATCTTCATCTAGGATATCATCATATGAGGGCCAAGGAGAAGGATACTCATAGGTATGCTTACATACTTCATTATGAATTCATGGTCATGCCCTTGGGGTTGACCAATGCCCTAGTCACTTTTCAGTCTTGCAGGAAGTGGAAAAGGCATATATTGTTGTTATTTGATTCCCTCATTATATACAACAAGACATGGGAGGTTCACATGAGTCAGTTGGATGAGACAGGTGGGATTGTGGCCATGACAGATTTCTTCCATTTGGACCATGTGATCAGTGCGCAAAGTTCACAGGAGGAGATCTAGACTATGTTGGACAAGTTCACAGATATTTTAGCAGGAACTGGGAGTAGTGGACTTCCAATTTGGTGGTGGGATCCTAACATTCATCAGATTGATAGACTACTTCAGATGATGAGGATGATCGACATGGTCATGTTAGTGATGGTCTGTGTCATTATGGGGATGTTGTGAGAGGAGTTGTTGAGATTTGTTCTATATGGAGAGGTAGATTTTCTCTCATCATACCCAGGATCGAGTCTATCCATGGGTTGGCATACTTTGACTTCACTGAGATGATTTTGTGAGACATGATCCAAGATAGTGAGTTCAGTCCTTTCAAGGATTCCAGCTTGGAGGTCCAAGAGAGGAGAGTGCGGACTAAGCATGGTGATCAGAAGGTTATGATTAGAGGGGTGCAGTGTTAGCATGAAGGTTCCTCCCAGACGTTAGCTTGGGACCATGAGACTATAGTGTTTGACATCTCAACAGTCGATACAGATGAGATGCCCAATTTTCTCTTTCCAGAGCTTACTCTTGGGATTCTTAGGATTGGTTGCTTGGAGGAGTGGTCTTCTAAGGATTTGATCAAGTTTATGCATATTATGATTTCTTGGCTTATCAAGGGAATTTAGGTAGATTCTTGTGTTAGTGCCTTGCAAATCAATGTTACGAGTAGAAGGTGCTCCACATCATATAGGTCAGTTTGGGACCCTGGTGACTTTACCACTTACAGGTAGGTCCAAGAGAGGTTCACACGGATGGAATTTGTGGATTATGTGTTGGGATATATGAGGGAGTGTACGACCTGTCAAGAGAGAAATTCAGGGCACACTCATCCAATAGGGTTGATGCAGTCGTTTCCCATTTCTAAGCGAGGGTGGGAGAGCATGTTTACATATCGCATCATAGGTTTACCGAGGGTGAAAGGAGTAGATAGTATGTGTGAAAAGATTGACCAGTTATCAGAGTTCATGCACTTCTCGATGATTTCTTCAGAGTATGGGGAAGCATGGATGATAGATTTATCTTGTGGGAAGATATTTATAGTCCATGAGCATCTCAAAGTTATTTCCAGTGATTGGGACAATAGGTTTCATAGCGCATGTTGGCAGGATCTACTCAGATTTGTAGGAACAGGTTTGACTCCCAGTACTAGTTTCTACCCTCAGTCGGATGGTCAAGCAAAGATGTTGAACCAACAAGTTGAGAGCTATTTGCATGAATATGAGATGTCATGGATAGAGTGGTTACATTTATCATGGATAGAGTGGTTACATTTAGGTGAGAATTATTGTGAAACCACTCATGATAGTTTGCAGACCACTGAAACTCACCAGAGGATGCATGCAGATAGGAACAAGGTGGATAAGAGATTTGAGATTGGGTACATGATTTTCTTGAGGGTGCAGCCACATAGATCATCTCCATTGAGGAGAGGTGTCATTGAGAAGATGATACCATGCCTCTGGGGTCCCTAAAAGGTTATCCAGAGAGTTGGGGATGTATTTTATGAGTTGGAGTTTCCAGAGGGTGGCCAGATTCATAATATTGTCTATGTATAATGCCTCAAGAAGACATTGGAGCCACGGGTTACCACTTCCACAGAGTTATCGCCACTAGATGAGATGGGACGAATGATATTGACACCCAAGGAGGTTTTGGATGTCTAGAAGAGGATATTGAGGAGTAGAGTGATCAAGGAGTATCATATCAGGTGGAGAGATTGGTTGGTAGGGGATGCCATGTGGGAGAATGAATAGGTTTTGCAACATCCTGGTTTGCAGTTGCTTGAGGGAAAGCAATCTTGGGAAGGGAGGACTGTAATGTCCCTTTCCAAATGATCTCTCCAGAAGATTGATGTAATATCCTAAGTGATGTTTGTAGGCTATAGTAAGTGGAAAAGGGAGATTAATTAATTATTTAATGTTATAAGAGTAGAAAAAGTATTTTTTTTAAAGTGACAATGAGTAATTAATTAAAAGGGTGTTTTATGTGACTTGAGTTTATAAAGTTGCTTTACTTTACTAAAAGGGTAAAAGGGTATGAAAAGGGTCAATGAGGAAATAAAAGGAGAATGAGGGTGCCCTATCTCATTATGCATTGTTATTTTTCTAAAAACAAATTTCAGAGAGCTCTTGTGGCTTTGGATCTTGGGACCAAAAACCCTAGAAAAGGATTAGGTTCAATGGTGAGACTATCCACCCTAGTTGATCAAGGAGAGAAGATCACTTGCATCTTTTCATTATGCTTCAGTGTGTTCAATATCTCATCTTGGTGACTGCGTTTTCTCACTTGGTGGTTTATTTTTACTTGTATGTGGCCATGTTTCTTAAGTTGGGTCCTATATCTTCATTTGTGGCCGAGTTTCTTAGTATTGGGTCAATTTTTGGTTGAAAGGAGATTTAATGTATAGTCGGGCAAGTTCCTTGTGGTTGGGATGAAATCTCCCTTGTGAGGGTCAAGTTTCATATTATGGGGATCAATTTCCTTATTGGGGTCTCTATTCTCATTGAGGGAAGGTCGAATTTACTTTTTGGGTTGAGTTTATACTTGTTGGGGTCGAGTTTATCAGTGTTTGCATCGATTTACCTTTTTGGGTGAATTATGGAGTTTTTAGAGTTGAGTTCTTGTTAAGCAGGGTCAATTTCTCTTCATTGGGATGATTATGTGGTTGTTGGGTTCATTTCTTACTTTCTTGGCAGATTATACCTCTTGTTGGGTCGAGTTTGTGGTTGTTGGGGTCGTTTTTTCCTTGTTGGGTGGATTATATCTCTTGTTGGGATTTGATTGCATCTTTTGAGACTGTTTTCTTCCTTGCTTGAGCCATTTTAAATTACAGCGGGACGGTGTTGTCTTGTGGAGGTTTTTTTCTCTTCATATTTCCAATTGTGGGGCTGATCTGCACAAATTTCATTGGCCAATGTTGTAACAAGTCAGAGATCTAAATAAAATCATATATTTTATGGTCTTTTCATTGCTACCAATGTGATATTGTTGATTTATCTCCTTTGGTAGTTTGTTGTAATAATTTTTATGCAATCTGAAGATTATGTATGGCATTCAAACTTCAACCATTCAATGAAAACTAGGTGAAACAAACCAAACAGCAAGACGCAAAATTTAACCACAGTAGATAGGGGATTTATAGGGGTTTTAAAGGGTGACTTCAAAGGGTCTAATGAAATTCATCATGATAAATACACATCAATTTCTATAGCAACGAGGAAATTTTTTTATAGCAGTAGGTAGGATTATTATAGTTTCAAAGTATGTTGAAACTTTGAGCTTCAATTTTCACATTGTAATATCTTGCCTACACACTAGTCTCACTTGTTCATGACCTCCATGGCCTAAATGTAATATGAACTATTCAAGTACTTCAACAAATGATTTGATTTAGACCACAACATGGCTCATTTGGTACCTCTTGAGTTCTTGTTTCACACAAGAACCCACACCATCATATTCTCCCTTTCCATGCTCTATTTCAAAAAATCTCCAAGTATGTAAAACTCCTATCTCCTTATGAAGCTGACTCAACTAGTAAAAAATGCATGTCGATTTGAAATACCCTACACACCTATCAAACCAAATATAGTTATATGTAAATGCTATCCTATTATTTTTAAAATATTCATAGATCAACCCAAAGCAATGATAAATAAATAGTGTGTCATGCTCACGATCATCACTAAAATAAAAGCAACACTCCTTATTCACATTGTGTGATTCTGGAGTGTTATCCCTACCATCAATTCCAACTTGTGCATGTCTATAAATACATGCATGAATATAGACACCTACACATGCAAGTCATCAATGATTAAAACTTTAATTTTACTGCATAATACCATAGAAAATCAAAAATATATATGTAGAAACTACACATAAAATACATGGTCATAATGATTGTACTCACTTTGTATCTCTCTCAAAGGATCAAATTTGCAATTCTCAACGAATTCTACCACTAATAAGATTGTTCCCAGCTTGAATAGCTTGCAAGACCGTCGAAATTGGGAATCTTTCCACTTGGACATGTGAGAGTATTTGATATTTATAAATCTAGTTTTGAAACTTTCCCATGAATTCTAAAATAGGGATATTGTCCTCAAGCAATTCAATTATCTTCAAGGACACACTCGAAGAAGAGAATGGATTCATAGTAACATACTCATATCTCTTCTAGATGACTGTGATATCTGACAATCCAGGGTGAGTTGGATCTATAGAAAAATACATATATAACAATGTCGTATTACCACATTCAAGGCATCTTCTTCCACCTACACATGTTTTACTAAAAAACACATCTTCGAGATTCCTTTTGCATAATATCATTGAAATAAGATCACACAATATGGGAGGATAATGGTCACCTTGTTAGTTCCTTATGCAAAAATCTGCAAAAAGTGTCATAATAGAGTTGGAATTCAATGTGGTATCAACAACAAGAAGTATCATGTGTTGAAAATGTGTTGTCATTGATGTCAAAGTGGACATGGTGTTGTCCTTGATATTTTCGATGTGTAGTATGCTCAACAAATTGTATATCATTGTTCTCAAGACCAATAATATAGTAACAAGACTTTGTGTTAATAACGGTGAAGGATCTGCAGAAGAAGTGTGAGCACATGGAGAAAGGATGAAGAATATGTTTAGATTAATCATGAGGAAGAACGAGGAAGTGAAAAGAGTGCACGATTTGGAGTCAAAGTCATAGGGCATAGAAACTTCGAGCATGCAATAAATAGTAGGGGAAAATCCCATGTTCATGTATCCCACATTCATTGGGAAATCATATTCAAAGGGTTTATATTGAAAAAGCTATTTTACGTCACTTGAAAGTGAATAGAGGAGCTAAGAAACCTTGTGTGCAGAGTGACATTTTGGTATGACGAACAATGGACACGGAGATGGTTAAATACTAACCATTGATTCTCTAAAATCAATGGCCAATATCAAAGGTTTGAGGCCCACGGTGGGAACTCAAAAATGACTAAGTCCCAAGACATTGCAAAGCGGTGGAGAATCGGAAGTATGTGCGAAGAAATGCAATAGTCCTCTGGAACCACGGTGAAATCTTGGAAAAATAGTTAAGTATCAAGAATATGTCAAATGTTCGATGTCTCAAGAAATGGATAAGTATGAATATTGAATTGGTCAGACCGAAAAATCCATAAGAATCAAGAAAATGTTATAGTCTCGCGACCCGTGGTGAAATCTTGAAAAATGACTAAGTGTTGAGATGTCACGGAGTAGTGGAGAATTGGAGGTATGTAAGGAATAAGAGAAAACTCACGGTGATATATTATAAAAATAGACTAAGTGTCAAGACTTCACAGAGATAGTGAAGCATGGTGGAGCATTAGGAAGATGAGAAGACTAAGATCAAACCCGTGGCCCTGGAGACCCACGATGAAATCTTGGAAAATTAATCAAGTCCCAAGATATCGCAGAGATAATGAAGGGGAGGAGCATAGAGAGTATATATGGAAATGTTGTAGATTTGTGGTGGAATCTCAAAGTATCAAGGTGACAAATCAAGGATTGTGGCTTATCAAATATCTAATATAACATTAGTTTTAAGTTGAAGGCTTTAGATATATAAGACTTGGATCAACAATAGAGATTGAATATTGATGAAATCTAACAGCTCATAATGTCTCGTAGACTCATAGTGAAACAAATTTTCTAAGTGTAGGTAAAAAATGAGTGCGACGGAACTTGATCTGGACATCACAGATATATGAAGAAATGTGTCTTAAACCCGCAAACCCGCGGTGATTCTTCAAGAAAATTTTCTAAGTACTATTAAAGGACAGATCTATAATCAAGATCAATATAAGATCTGATCAGATGGTGACTATGAACCAAAGACTCGTGGTCTCGAAGGAATAAATCAACGGCCATGATTTAATCAAGAGAATATCGAATGACTTGTGTATGCCATAGCTTCATGGTGTGTTCTTGTGAACAGGACAGTAAATCGATGGTTGTGATTGAATAAAGGTCCATATCAAACGGCAATTGTTCATTGTGGTTACATGTGGTCCTGGTATGATTGACGGTTAAGGTAAGATCAAGGATAGATTGTACGTTAGTTGAGCACTGAGGGTGTATTGTGTGACCATGAAGTAAATCGATGGATGTGATTGAATCCAGGAACATATCCGATGGTAACTATATGTTGAGTTTATTTTTTGAATAAATCAAGCGTGAAAAAGAAGGGGTTTTGGATAGGCCAGTGCAGCCTGGTTTTGTGGAGATCTAGAGTCGACCCTGTATTCTTTGGATATGTGGAAAAATATTTGGGTGTATATTTTATATAAATATCCCTGATCTTATGAAGTTTTAGGTGTGAGTTATGAAGAGATGTAACAAACAATTTGAGTTCATGGAAACGATTGTAAGAAGAATAGAAGAAAGAATAAAAAAGGAATGTCTCAGGGTGGTTGGGTGGTGAAATGAATTTTAATTGGAAATTTACTCATTTTAGGGTGGAAGGGCGGTGCAAGGCAGAGGATTGGTGTCCTCATCTTTCTTAATAGTTTGGTGTCTGGAAAGTTGGTGCTTGCAGGCTGTAAGTAGGTGATTGCAGTGCAGATTGGTTTCTTCAATAGATCAATAGGTTGGTGCCTGACATATTGGTGTTTGCGTACTATAAGTTAGTGCTCACAGTGAGGATTGGTGTCCTCAACAGATCAACAGGTCGGTTGATCCAGATGGATCTTGATGGCCATCCACATTTTTCACTGAATCACCATTTTGATCATGTGGTTTTGATAAACCATGATATTTACCCTTTTTATGGGGAATGTAATGTAATGTCATCTTCATTTGTTAATTATAGACATCATGTAATGATTTCCTAGTGGTCTTATGTGCACTCCTACATCATATAATTAATGCACCGGATCCCATTATAACTCCGTAGTTAAGCGTGCTCACGCTAGAGTAGTCCTAGGATGGGTGACCACCCAGGAAGTCCTAGTGCTTTACATGCCTATGGAATTTTATAAACTTTATCCAATTTATCCCACATGCATCATGGGAATCGTTCTCCTCTCACTCTCTCATATGTAATTGAGGTGAAGGAGGCCCTTTAAGCATGCATTAGAGTGTGATGTAAAGATTGTTGTGAATGAAGTGTAGCCAACATCTCTTTATTTTCAGAGATAGGTTACCCAATTCTGCCAGTTTGTGTTCTACAGTGTTTTTCTCTCTTGTTCATTAATAGAAGTTGGTTTTCACTATAAAAAAAAATAGCCAACATATATTTATTTTCAGAGATAGGCTACCCCATTATGCTAGTTTGTGTTCTAAAGTGTTTTTCTCTCTTGTTCATTAATAGAATTTGGTTTTCACTATATTTCTGTGTTCTCCACATTATCTTTGTGTATTTACTTGTTATATATCGATTATATTTTTTCTTCATGTCATTCTCAAAATAATCCAGATCAGTGTTATTAGAATAGGCTGCTCCTTTTCATTTCTTAGAGAAGGTCCCCAACGATGTCAAGGTATAGAGAATTGGGTCTCGAGCTAGTTTCACTTGACGACAACTTCTCTCGCCAGCCCAAGAAACCTCCCATGGTGGAAGAAAAGAGAGATGACAAATCAAGAGATCCTTTCAAGACATTTCTCAAGGAAGCCCTTGTGCGATAGAGGAATGAGATGATGGAAAACTTTGCTCATATCCTCCGAAGACTATTGATGGCAGCGGCTGAGGCATCTTCAACAAGAATCCATTTCAAAAGTGTGAAACCCTTCAAGGTACAAGTCAATTTTGATATCCCCTTATTTGAAGGCCAGATAATTGCAGATGCTCTAGAAAAATGGTTGAATCTGCTAGAAGGTTATTACTCTGTCCAAAAAAAAAACGGCAGTGAAAAGATCAGCTTTGTGCTCCTTAAATCCCTTCCCCATGTCAGATCTTGGTGGGAAGGTTACTGGGAGAGGTACACCATGGATGAATCTACACTATTTGGGAGAGAACCCACTTGGGCGGACTTTGTAGATTCCCTAAAGGAGGATTTCTACCCTGTCGGAAACTATGATGACCAACACATGAGATGGACAACTCTTCATTAGAAAAGAGACCAGACGATGTCGGAGTAAACCAACATATTTCATACCTTGCGCTCAAATTTGCGTATCAAAGACTCCGAGAGACACCTAGTTTTGAAGTACCGCAGTGGTCTACATAGGTACATCCAAACATAGATGGATTTCTTGGACATCTCCTCACTGGGAGTTTCTTATTGATATGCAGTCAAAATTGAGCAAAAATTCAAGTAACAGAGTAAGTGGGAGCAGCATGGAAAAGGAAACTTTAACACACATAATGAAGGATAGAGAAAGGAAGGCAAACCTCAAGAGAGCCATTTTGAGATGCATGCAAATAAGGGTAACGGGAAGTCTAAGAAATACACCAGAAAGTGGTGTGAGTTCCATAAAATACCTTGGCACAACACTGATGAATGTCACTCAATATAGTCATTGGTGGTTGAGATTAAAGACAAAGAGACAAACCCTGACTTAGACCCTGATTCATAAAATAATAAAAGGAGACAAATCATTGATGCAAAACCCACTATTGTCGTCGCAACTGCAACAATCCAACTAGAAGAGGATCCTAAGGAGGGGGGAGAAACTCTTCCATTCATAGATGTGGGTGAATGGGACCCCACTGCATTTTATTGTTTATAGTGGAAACCAAAATAACATCATCTCAGTAGAGTTTGTTAAGAAGTTGGATTTTCCAACAACACCACACCCATAGCCATACAACATCGAGTGTCTTTTCCAAGGTCAAGATCTTCGTGTCAGCCAGTAGTGTCGCATGTCCTACAGAATCAAGCCCTTCAAGGATGAAGTATTGTGTTATGTTTCCCCACTAGAATCATGTGATGTTCTATTAGGCCAACCATATATGTGGAGGCATCATGTTTTTTATGACTGTCGACCCCGTAGCATCATTGTTACTCTGGGGGGTCAGCTATATAGGATACCAGAGGTAGTTCCAACTATTGTCCCACCAAAACAATACCACAAAGTAATCTCTCATACTGCAAAGTTTAGACTCTTCACAATCTGATAAAGAGGTGAACACAAGGACATTGCAACCATTGCAGCCTCAACCCAAGACCTTTCTATCCAACAAAAGCAGATCGAAAATATTGTAGAAGAGTACCAAGATGTTCTTGTTGCACCTACGGGGGTGCATCCACACTTCCCAGTCAAGGAAGTTTATAACAGAACCCTTCATACTCTTCATGTTGCATCTTCACCGACAGAGTCCTCCTACACTCAAGTAGATCATGCTGCTAGATTTGTTGAAAGGATACAACCCCTCCAACAATAGGTTCATGACAGCCTTCAACAAGCTAAGAAGGGAAACTTCTTCAGCAAGGAAAGCAGCACACCAAGCTTTAGATTTAACAGAAGTTTCCCTGTCTCCCAAGGGAAATTGACGCAATGGGGACCATTGCTTCCTAAGGGGGGAGGAATGTTCTAGATGGATCTTGGTGACATACATATTTTCCATTGAATCACCATTTTGATCCTATGGTTTTGATAAACCATGATATTTACCTTTTTGATGGGGAATGGAATGTAATGTCATCTTCATTTGTTAATTACAGACATCATGTAATGATTTCCTAGTGGTCTTATGTACATGCCTATAGAATATATTTAATGCATTGGCTCCCATTATAACTCCGCATTTAAGCATTCTCAGGCTAGTGTAATCCTGGGATGGGTGATCGCCCGATAAGTCCTGGTGTTTTACATGCCTATGGAATTTTATAAACTTAGTCCAATTTATCCCACATGCATCATGGGAATTTTTCTCCTCTCACTCTCTCATATATAATTGAGGTTAAGGAGGCCCTTTAAGCATGCAATGGAGTGCGATGTGAAACTTGTTGTGAATGAAGCATAACCAACATCTCTTTCTTTTCATAGATAGGCTACCCAATTCTGCCAATTTGTGTTCTACAGTGTTTTTCTCTCTTTTTCATTAATAGAAGTTGGTTTTCACTATATTTTTGTGTTCTCTGCATTATCTCTGTGTATTTCCTTGTTATATATTGGTTATATTTTTGTCTTCATGTCGTTCTCAAAATAATTCGAATCATTGGTGCCTATCAAGTTGGTGCTTGAAAAATTGTAATTGGGTTCTTACTATAGGGATTGGTGTCCCTCGTAGTTTGAATCCTGTAAAGAATGTAACCCTTGATTATTATAAGGGAAACTTTATGTGGTTTTCTCCCTTATTAGTTTTCCACGTAAAATATATGTGTATTTTTCCTTTTGTGTTGATTTATGTTGATATGTAATTCCCTACACTACTTATGATTAATTCTATGATGATTAGTTAAAGTGGTAAAAGAGAAAAAATTGTCAAAATATGCCCAATATTGATTCATCCCCCCTCTCAGCATTGTTGAATATTCCAACAATTGGTATTAGAGCAGGTTTCTTCAGACAATTTAACCACTGGAAGGAAGATCTTTGTAGAAGACATGGAAAAACAAGAAAAATTCTCCAAGAATGGAGCACCACTATTTGATGGAACCAATTATTATTTATGGAGCATAAGAATGAGAGTATTCCTTATGGCATGAGGATTTGAATTCTGGAACTTAGTAGTGAATGGATACAAAGAACCAACCACTCCCCCAACCAATGCAAATGGAAGAAAGCTAAATGAAAGTAATGAAAAAGAAATGAATTTTGTATTGTTTGGACTTGCAAGTTCTCACTTTGTAAAATCCATGCATTGTGAATCTTCCAAAGATATTTGGGACAAGCTAAAGAACATCTATGAAGGAGATGAGAAAGTAAAGATGGCCGAGTTAAAAAAACATCGAGCACAGCTTGAAATTTTGAAAATACAATAAGATGAAGATATTGCAACATACTTCCTCAGAGTACATGGAGTTGTAAATACCATTAGAGGACTTGGTGAAGAAATCCAATAATCTATAGTTGTTCAAAAGGTACTAATATCACTACCTCTAAGATTTCATCCTAAGGTTTTAGCGATAGAATAATCTAGCAATCTAAAGAATTTGAAAATGGACGAGCTACATGGAATTTTAACAGCCTATGAAATGAGGACTGAACAGAAAAAACCATCAAAGCATGAAGCAATTTCAAAGCATAAAAAAGGACAAACTCAAAAGGATACCAATCAAGTGATTGCTCTGAAGAAGAATCATATGTAGAAGAAATAAACTTCTCCAAGAATCTAAATAAGGGATCTGGAAAGTACAAAGGTAAGCTCCCTTTCAAATGTTTTAATTGTGGTAAATTAGGATGTATTTATGTAAGTGTCCTCATAAAATTGATAATGAATAAGACTCTAGTTTCAAAAATAAATGCTCCCACAAGAATATAAAAAATGATAAAAAGGGAAAACATCACAAGCAAAAGAGAAATATTTATGCCAATGATGAAAACAACTCATTTGATGAAGATGATAATAGCACAGAATATGCTCTATTATTCATGGTAATGAATGATCAAGACGAGTTGTCAAATAATGAAGACATAAATCATGAAGATTTGGATGAGGAAGGACAAGTAAATCTTGAAGGAGAACTAATATGTGGTCTTCATGAACTGAAGAAACTCAGAATGAAGAATGCATCACTCAAGGAACAATTGGGAGAATCTAAAATGGATCTTTATGAGACCAAAGGTGAAACTAGGATCATCAGTCTAAAAATACAACTAGAGGAAGCTAGAAAAATTGAAGAAGTCCTAACAAATAAGCTTAAGGAAATGGAATACATTTGTTATAAGAAAGAATTTGAAATTGTACATCTAAGAAAGAAACTGAATAATACAGTTCCACATCTGAATACAAATTTTAAGTTTGAAAATAGTTCGGCAGTCCTAGAATATATTCTTAGTATCCAAAGGTCACATCTTCACAAAATCGGTCTTGGCTATGACAGCAGTTAGAAAAATATTGATGAAAGTGCAAATCATGTGATACAAGGAAAGAAGGAAACAACTCAAAACTATGCCTAATGTACTTAAGGGTTTCAACTACATTGGAAACACTTATAAAAATGCAGAAGACAGTGGGCAGAATAAAGATGTTCAGCAAAAACTTGCTCCTTTCTATAACAGATATGTTTTCAAAGAAAAAGTTCCACCAAAAAGACCTTCCACAATAAGGTATCAAAATTTGTTTCTTGGTTACTATTTATGTTGTTATAATTTTTGGCAAAAATCCATTAATTGTAGAGCCAATGCAAGAAATGATTATCTGAGAAATAAAGATGCATACAAGAATCTAAAGAACATTTTTTTGAGCAAAAAAACAAAACATCTCAAGGGTTTTCTAAAAACAATTATAATTCATTTGCTCCACTGACAAACTTCAACGTTGAATGTTACAAGTGTAAAAAAATTGGTCATAAATCACATGAATGCAAAAGTAGGCTAGAACCCACCTAGAAAAACATGAAGGAAATCTTCCCTGCTAAACATAAGGAAGAAAACACAAGCGTGTGGAGAAGAAAATCAGATCAACAAGAGAATACAACAAACAACCTATCCCTACATGCACAAAGAAAAACAAACCAGTGGTATGTTGACAGTGGATATTCCAAACACATGACAGGGGATCAAAGTAGGTTCTTAGTTCTTGTTATGTTGGGAACAACAACCCTCCATTTTCTTGTAATCTACTTGCAAAACCACTCCAAGAAAATTGAGCCCCTTTATTTTTGGTTTTGAAAACTCTTCGACTTGTATCTTCTTGATTGTTCCTTATCCCATTCCAAGCATGCTCTTCAAGCTTCACATTTTAGTCAAATTTGTTCCTCTCAATTTTGGGTTTTCGAGTGAGTTAATGAAAACTCCTTCGATGCACATCGGAGGAGTTAACACAAACTGCTCCGATGTAGATTGGAGGATTTCCCTCCAACCTCAACGATAGCCATCGAAAATATTCTTGATTATTTCCTCTGATAAGTCTTTTCATCGCACGATTTGCTTCCAACTCCTTCAATACATCAGAGGAGTTCGTATTAACTTCATCAATGTATCAGAGGATTTTCCACCTTCTCCTCCAATGAGCTTCGACACTCTTTCCAAAAAGTCTTCCAATATGTATCAGACACTTTCCCACTAAGTCCTTTGATGCATTAAGGATTTTCCACCTTCTCCTCTAATGAGATTCGACACTCTTTCTAGCAAGTCTTCCTATTTGTATCAAATACTTTCCCACTAATTCCTCTGATGTATCAAATACTTCTCACCAATTCTGTCGTTTTAATGTTTTCCACCCAGCTACATTTATTGCCTAACTCACCAAAAATTACAAATAAGCATTCAAACCTCGGTTCTTATTGTTTCAACGATCGTCAAGAAAAGGAAAGTAGACCTCAATTGAAATAAATTCTATCCTAAATCTCCTCATCCCAACCAACAAGCATATTCCACGTGTCGACTACCCACTAGGTAAGACCTAACTCGATCTTGCATCTATTTTTTTGTTGGTAAACAATTCTAGGGTTAGGTATTTTAGGTCTAGTTACTCCCCCTTCCCCACCCACTCTTCATATCTCGCTAGCATCCAGATGGATAGGATTGCTCCTACAACACCATTTTGAACTCAACCCACACTTCCCACTTACCTTTTATATCGAAATTATTCCCCTTGTGGAATTGTTTACATCGACGGGTTCAGAAACTGCTTCATCTGACCAGTTATTAACTATGGAGAGATGTAAAGGTATGTTCAATAGGCTTATCTTTCCAAAGCCTCAAAGTGTCGCACACATTACCCGTGACCCTTTTCTTCTCTAGAGATGATAGTATCCACTGCTAAACCCTAACCTCGATATTTTCCTCCATCGATAATGTGCAGTGCTATAGAAATCAGCAAAGAATCCAATGATCAAGATCCAAGTGATGCATAAGCTAAAGGACCTCTCATTTGAAGCATATTTTAGAAGGTTAATCCCTCGCAAACTTAACCATTTTTTAAGACTTACCGAGTTCGATAGATTTCTTGGTAAATCGATATCACTTACATCAATTCCTCTGATGTATCGAAATATTTACCATCAACTCCTTCAATACATGGAAGGAGTTGACACAAACATCGTCGATCTTACCTCCACTTGAATTTCGTCAAAATATTCGTAACTTTTTTTTCACAAACTTATCTGATGTTTCAAAATTTTAGTATGATTTACTCCAATATACATCGGAGTATTTAACATTGACTTCCCCAGTTTTCATGTTTGAAGTACTTCATGCCAACTCCTCCGATACATCAGAGGAGTTCATATCAACTCCTTTGATACATCAAAGGAGTTAAGAGTAACTTTGTCAATTCTTCATGTCTCCCCTTATTCATCGAAAAACTTGACACAAACTTATCCGATCACTTCAAAAGAATTTTTATAAATGTTTTTGATCCCATCAGCGATCTTCCCATCAACTTTCTCGATACACACTTAAACTATCGGAGCATTTGGTACCAATCCCTCCGATTTTGACTTTTAAACATATTTTCTAGTCAGTTTCTTTTCTATGTCTCACTTAAGCGCTCACCATGCTTACTATTATACTTTCATCATCAGATAATGATCTTCCCCCTAGCATTATCTCAAGTGAATCCTCGGGTATTTGAAGATACTTAGACAAATTAGTTTTATGTGTTAGTTATGTTTTGCTTTACACTAATCTCACCCTTGCCTTGCAGGTTCATACATGTCTCTAAGGAAGAAAACGACCAGTAAAACACCTACCACCAAGGCCTCTAGAAGTGGTTGAAATATTAAATATGAATTAGACACTCATGGGGCCATGTACAATGACACCTTCATATTCCTGGATAAGGGAGAAGAGGTTCTCAAATGGGGAGATGTGTACCAAATGTTCAAAAATAAATGTTTTTCCACTAACGTCGAGGACCAAGATGAACTTAAGGTTTTTAAGAACAATATAAGGTATAGGTTATTTAGAGTAGAAGTTTTGAGGTGTTTCCTTGCGTTGACACTATCACTTGGAGATTGGAACACATGGATTTGGAAAACAGGTATGTCTTCAATGTTGCGGGACAACCTATAGCATATTTTCAACCCATGGATTCGTCCAAATATTATCACCTAGAAAAAGGGACCAAGAAGATAGATAGTGAACTTCTTGGGAGGTGAAAGCATACAGCCAAATATATGTGCCCCACCTAGTACAAACCAAACAAAGTGTTCAAACTCAGACCCTCTGGTGGATATCCCATGTCCTCTCTCAAAAGACCTTATCAATACATGGTGGCCATGTTGTGCAAGTTGTATGGGGAGGAATATGCCTCCAAGTGTTCCCTATCATACATTCCATTAATCTATTACTGTGTGAACAAAGGATCGTCGTTCAACTGGGATGACATTCTATCAACAAACCTAACGAAGGCCATCACTACAGTTGTAAAATCCCAACCCAAGATATTACACATTATTTTTTTCACGCCGATGACATTGATGATGTGTTCCTATATCTTGTCATTTGAAGGATTATTGTCACAATCCCTAAATAAGTTGCAAGAAATTTTCTTGGGAAGATGTAGAACTTGAGGAAATCCTTCAAAAACTATGTTTTTCAAGATTGTCACTTGTTGATTTCTAGCAAGGTGTGACAACTTAACTTGTCGCATGTTGCATCATTGGAAGGTGCGACGATGCCACTTTTTGCTGAGGTTTAAAGGTGCAACAACCTTTGTACGTGGGAAAAATGAAGAAATTTGTGAAGCTCATAGAAGAGAAGTTTCTTTGATGAGTTGTTTGTCGGTCGGTTTAGATCTCACCCGTCTCCCCTGGTTTAGTGAGATCCTAACCTCTCATCCTAATCTCCTCATGGCTTCCTCTCCAATCTATAAATGGAGGCATATTCTAAAGGGAAAGGATAATTACAATAATAAATGATGAGTAATTAATTAATGGTGAATTGAGAATAGATCCATATTTGTAATTGAGATTCTGTGAATCTCTCTTTGGTCCTAAGAGATTTAATTGTTCCAAAGTACTCAAGAGATGGTGATGGCATTCATGGAGGTTGCATGGGTATTGAAGCATTGAACTTATAGAAGGAGTTTGTCAACATCAAGGCTTGGTTGTAAGTTGTTTCTTAATTTATTAATGTCGTTATATTTTCCCTTTCCCATAAAGCTTGTATATCATTTTTATTGTATTTTTCCCTGGACATCTACATAGATTTATCGAAATATGTGTTGTATTGTTTCTTTCACTTGTGTTGTTTGATTCCTACATAGATCTATAGAAAAAGACTTTGGGATCAAATTTGGAGACTCAATTAATGAAAACAAACTTTGGATAAAAAGGTACGATCTACTTATCTATTTGTATTTCAATTCTAAAATCTAAGGAAAGGAATTTATACTCTTGTGTTTTGTTCTAGTTTCGGGTTCTCAAACTAGGGAGATTTTTTTATGTCCGCATTTACAAATTTATCCACAACATGGGACCTTCCCCAGTTTCCATATGTCTTCATATCTCATGGACATAATTTGTGAGCTCAAAAGTACCCAAAGATGGGTTGGGCATGGCAGCCAACTGACCCAGCTATTCATATATACTGCTAAGTGCTCTGGAAGCACAAGTACAAGATGAAATACCAAAATATTATCGATCACTTTCTAGCTTTGTTGTATGAATTCAGATTCATCACACCCACTCCATGCATGACTGATAAAGAAATCATCGTCATCAAAAGAATCAAAAATTGGTACATGATGGAACATCGCACCTACATTAGAGTGTATGGAGCCATGAAATCTCCCCATTTACTACCGGATCATATCATATAGATTAGTACCAGATAGATTAGTTATTCAAGAGGTGTCATATTAGGCGGTGATCCACGGAGTCAGTGGAATACTCTGCAAAGACAAGAAGGTGATATGCCCTCCACTCCCAATATACATTGACACTTATTCTTTTTCAAAAACTAAACAATCCCAAGAGGAATTAGATACTTTACTTTCATATCATTTTGGGGAGGAAAGGTTCAAGAGACACGACCCCAAAAATGTCATAAAAGAATGTTTTAACAAGATAGGCCTGCCTTGGGAGTATACATCAGAAATATGGGAAGAGGAAGAAGTACATTGTGATGCTAAAACTTACGATGAATTCCTCTTCAAAAGATGAGGCATGCCCTTAATGAGGATTGTGGATGAAGAAAAGGCCCAAGAAGAGGCTAGAAAGAAAGCAAAAGAACAAGTAGAAAGAACATATGTCACTATTGCCTAATGCAGTATGGATATGTAGAGGAGGAGGAAACATTGGTCGATAGGAAGAGAAGAGACAAGGAGAAAGATCACAAGAAAAAGAATTACGCCTCAAAAAAGAAAAGTAAGACTAAGGCTAACAAAGCTAAAGATAAAATCGATGCGACAGCCATAGCAGTAGTAGCCACAGTTGAAGAAAAAGTAAAGAAAGTTTCCCAGAAAGAGGCTAAGAAAAAGGAAGTATCTGAAAAAACTGCAACAACAACAGTAGAAGCGGCACATAGGGCATCCAAGGAAGCTATGGATAAAGCAACAGAAGAATAACAAAGGAAAAAGGACGAAGAAGTCAGAAATAGTCAAATAGTCCGAATGGACACCAACATACCAAAGATATTCACAATAGGCACCAGTGGTAAATCCAAAATTGGTGGGATGGATCTGGGATTCTGAGCCCCTGTTTAAAGCAACAGAGGTCCCCAACTTGAATAAATTCACCTACGATAAGGCTTCGAGAAAAATCATGCAAGAATAGGTGAAGAAGGTGCCTACAATGAGAGGAGACATGATCTTAGTTGTTACACAGACCCCTGTATCAAGAAGACCCCATTTCCATATCCTCCACCCACTCCACCTTCATGACCGCCACAAAATAAGATGTCTGAAACTTGTTCCAACAGAATCTAGAGAAGGAAGCAAGGATTGGGGAGCTTGAAGAAAATATTCAACAAATAAAGGTAGATGAAGGCAGTCTACACAATTTAAAGCTAGCATGGAAAAGGTCATAATTGAGCTCGAGGAAGCCATAATTGACATGTACACTAACTTGCACATGTTCAAGGACATAGCTGATATCATCATAGACCAACATAGAATGGTGAAAACCAAGCTCACACACTTCAACACTATCCAGGATGGCATGAACAATATTGATACATTGATCATAGAAAACCTAGATGCACTAATTGAGCTCTATCATCCCTCATTCAGAGAAAGGAAAACCAACATCTATGCACTATATCATTGCCAAAAAGTGGGACAAAAGGCAACCTGAGAAACGACTAGCTCAATGGCGATTTGTTCACATGTACAGAAGGTAGCGCAAGAATTGATCAAGATATGCCTACTTCCCCAGCTAGAAGAGCTTGGAAAGAACCTTGTAATGGAAAAATTGTCGACAAGGTACAAGACAACACAAGTCATAGATGAGAGGTCACCAAGTTAGCCACCACAATAACAATGGACCTAATAGAACAACACCTTATTCAACCAACAAAGGTCCATACTATGGTTCAAGCATTCATGGCAACATTATCAAAAGATATGGAGAGACTTGACGATAATGTAGCTATGAATACCATTACCATTGAAGAGATTGCATATTGTAGACTCATATCCTTATATGATCAGCTAGAAATCTAGGTATCATACCTCTGGGACAAGAATCTGTAAAAGGACAAAATAGCAAATTCAAAATTGCTATTACCTACACTCTATTTTATCTTTTCTAAACTACTTTCAATTTTTTATTTACTATGTACACATGTCATCAAGCAGAGGGAATACAAACCATTTTGTAAGAGTTTATTTAATGGGAATGCAAGTCACAAGAGAGTTAGAAAAAACTATATAAATATAGGAAGATTCCCACTTTGAAAGGGCTCTTAAGCATTGTATAAACTCAAGAACTAATTCAAGGACATATATTGTGTTAATGAATATTAAGAATCCCTCAGGGCCAGTGTTCGAAAGAGAGAAGAACTTGTGTATGTGGTTTTTTTGTTGTGAACTGTTTCAAGTGGAATTTATGTTGATCACATGGACTGTAAGGACAATGTTTGCTTATAGACTAATCTAATGCATTCAATGTCATTTTTCAATATTGTTATTATTTCTTATATTTATAAGTCCTTAGCTCATGAGTTGTTATGTGTACAGAAATATAATTTGGACTTTTCTGGTTATATGTATGTATGCATGTGTTTCTAACTTTGCACCTTTATTTCATTTATTTCGGTCAGGTTTTTGGCAGATTTTAGTTTCATTACAACTCATTTTGGTTACTTTAGTTCACTCTTAGATAGGATAGGATAGATGAGAAGCAGATTAGATTTATTTTCATACATAGTCTTCATCTACATATTTACATTGCATAACCATCCATATTCACCCTCATAACCAATAGTGGCAACCGGGCCAAACTCTGAATGGGTCTCTTAAATCAAACAGTGCATATTCTAATTGGGACCATTCATCAGGGAGAACCTCTTATTGTTGAAGGGTGAATTTTTCCCTGTCAATAGAATTGGTGCTAGAAGGAGAGCAGAGGATTTTGTGTTAACTCCTATGATGTGCATCGGAGGAGATTTCATTAACTCACCTGAAAACCAAAAATTGAGCTTGAGAAATTTTCTAAGTGTCCAAAATTGAGAGGAACAAATTTGACTAAAATGTGATGTTTGAAGAGCATGCTTGGAATGGGAGAAGGAACCATCAAGAAGATATAGGTCGAAGAGTTTTCAAAGCCAAAAATAAAGGGGCTCAATTTTCTTGGAGGGGTTTTTCAACTATATTACAAGAAAATGGAGGGTTGTAGTGTCTGGCACAACATTTCTTAAAATGGAAAAAGTAGGCAATGTCACCTTTGGAAATGATGTTTCTACAAAAATAATTGGAAAAGGAACAGTTAGCATTGGAAATGAGAAAGCCAAACCAGAAAATGTGTTGTTGATAGAATACATGAAGTACAATCTTCTCATTGTTAGTCAAATGTGCGACCAAAGACATATTACAACCTTTGACTTTGAAAAATGTGAAATAAGAAAGAAAAAATTGGGAACACTGGTTTCTACAGTGCTCAGATATCCTAACAACATATACATTTTGGATGAAATAAGAGGAGAGAAATGTTGCATGGGATAGATCGATCAAAGTTGGTTATGGCATAGAATAATGGGAAAGCAAACCATAGTCTCTTTCAATACAAAGAAGCATTCAACCTCCAATCCCCTGCAATTAATTCATACTAACCTTTGTGGGCCAACCAGAACCAAGAATTTGCAAGGTGAGAATTATTTTATATTATTCATTGATGATTATACTAGAATGACATGGGTTGGTTTTCTGAAGAAAAAATCAGAAGCATTTGACGAATTTAAGGTGTTTAAGGAAATGGTTGAAAATGAAATTGATCTTAAAATCAAGTGCTTACGATCATACAATGGAGGTGATTTTACCTCAAATGACTTTGAAAATTTTTATGAGAAGCATGGAATCAAAATACTATTCTCAGCAGCTAGAACACCACAGCAAAATGGTGTTGTAGAGAGAAAAAACAGAACTATGCAAGAGATGTCCAGAACCATGTTGAATGACTCCAAAGTGTCAGATGTTTTTTGGAAAGAAGCAGTACATATTTTTGTTCATATCCTAAATAGAGGATTACTTAGATCAAACAGTGATAAAACACCATATTAGTTATGTAAAGGTAGACCTGCAACGGTCAATTAGTTTAAGGTATTTGGAAGCAAGCGTTACATAAAAATAAATGAAGAAAATTTGATTCTAGAACAGACGAAGGAATTTTTCTCGGACATTCATCCGACAAGAAGACCTACATATGCTACAATTTAAGGATGGACAAGATAGTAATGAATGAAAATGTAAAAGTAGATTATGAAAGGTCACATTGATCAAATCATACTTCAAAATAAACAAATGAAAAAGAGAATATAAATATTTGGAAAAAGGATGGCATGAAGAGTAATAAGAAGAAGAACAAACAGAGGAAGAACAATAATAAGAAGAAGAGCAAGAAGTAGAACTGGAAGAGGAGGTCCAACAAAAATATGAAGAACAGGCAACAGAAAGAAGAGACACCATAACACCTTCAAGGTATGTACAAAAGAATCCTCCTGAAAGTCAAATTTTTAGAAGTAAAAGTGTAGGACCTCAGACAAGGAGAAGAATAAACAGTTTTCCTGAGCAAGTTAATTTTTCCCTACTATCCACAGTAGATCCTAGCATCTTTGAAGAAGCAAGCAAAGATAAGCAGTGGGTTAATTTCATGAATGAAGAATTGGACCAAATTGAAAGGAATCAAACATGAGAACTTTTTCCTAGACCCAAGAATAAGAATGTAATAGGAACTAAATGAGTCTTTAGGAATAAACAAAATGAGAATGGACAAGTAGTAAGAAACAAAGAAAGACCGGTATGCAAAGGATATGCTCAAATTGAGTGAATTGATTTGAAGAAACATTTTCCCCTATATAAATAATGGAGGCTATTATAATGTTTTTGGCATTTTCTTATCACAAATACTTCAAAATGTATCAGATGGAAGTCAAATCTGCATTCCTAAATGGAAATATAGAAGAAGAAGTATATATTGAGCAACCTCAAGGATTCCAATTATCAAAGGATAGATATTATGTATGAAAACTCAAGAAAGCTCTTTATGGGTTAAAGCAAGCTCCTAGATCCTGGTACTCAAGACTAGACAAACATCTATAAAAGCAAGGATTTAAAATGGGAATTGCAGACAACAACCTCTACATCAAACTAGAAGACAAGGACATGGTAATTATTATTGTTTATGTGGATGATATAATTTTTGGAAGTAGCACTGAAAAATTGAGTAAAAGGTTTGCTAAAGAAATGCAGGAGGAGTTTGAAATGTCAATTATTGGAGAATTATCATTTTCTTAGGACTGCAAATTTCTCAATCCAACAAAGGTATCTTCATATCCCAGAAAAAATACATTAACGAGATGCTCAAGAAATTCAAAATGGAAGACTACAATCCAATGAGTACACCCATGATTACAGGAATCAAGTTAAGAAGAGATAATGAATCCATGGAAGAAAACCAAAAATTGTACAGATCTATGATTGTCATATTGTTATATGAGACATCCTCAAGACCATATGTCATGCAAGAAGTTGGAGTAGTTTCAAGGTTTCAATCTAAACTAAAGGAAACTCATGTACAGGAAGTTCAAAGAATGTTTTAGATATTTCAAGGGTACTTTGGTTTAAGGATTATGGTATCCAAAAGGTGAAGAATTTACATTAACAATAGACACTAATGCTATTGGGTAGGTTGTATAGATGACCAAAAAAGCACAAGTGGATGTGTGTTCTTCTTAGGAAATTTCTTGGTGTCCTGGTTGAGTAAAAAGCAATCATTAATCTCTCTATCTACTACAGAAGAATAATATATTCCAGGAGTCACTTATTGTGCACAAGTCCTTTGGATGAAGCAGACATTACTAGATATTTAGGTTGAATACAGGAAACCAATTATCATATTATGTGATAATACTAATGCTATAAGCATTTCAAAAAACCATTTCATGCATTCAAAAACAAAACACATACCTATCGAGTACCATTTTATAAGAGAACATGTCGCTAACCAAGTTGCCAAATTGGATTATGTGACTACAAAAGAACAGATTTCCAATATCTTTACTAAACCTCTTCCTAGAGAAGATTTCAAGTATCTTAGACAGAAATTATGGGTGGTGTCTATGCCATCTGTTAGAACACTTATAATTTTGAGCTTTTAAACTTTTATTTTTGCCTCTTAGAAATAAAAAATTTACCCAAAAAAGAAAAAAACTTAGACAGTTGCCATTTAAATTTAAAATAAATCCAATGCTTGTTATTTATCAATAAAGCACTTACAATATCTATCTTCGATGAGTTACTCTAATTTGATCAAACGATCCTAATGATCTCTAATGTTTAGAAGTTGCCTGAGTTTTAAAAGAACTTCTTTAACAATCGCTTCGGAGCTTCACGCTTCGGGTATTCCAAATAGTCTAAACAACAAAAACCCCAAAAATCTGAAGTCCAGAAGATAGTCTCTCATGATAATTCCTAAAGGACTTACGGATGCGTCAAGGGACATGTGTCTTTTAAATCTTTTCTTGGGTTGACACATGGAACTTGTTTTTGACATTTACATCGGATGGTTCACATGTTTTCAAGTGACACATGGCACCTCTCTTTTCTTAACACGTCATCAAGAATGGTGTCATCTCTGCCATGTCACTTCGGGAGATTTCCCTTTGGGATTTTTAACAAAGATCGAGTTCACAAACCATCGAAGTATCAAAGCGCCGAAGTAATGAATATTACAAAAAGTAAAAAGTGTTTTAAAGAGTTAATAAAACATTTAATAACTTAGGTTAATCATGATTAAGTATTAATTAATCACTTCACAGTTTTGGACTTTGGGAGATTTCAATCCTATCACATCCAAAACTTCTGAAATCCGAACCGTCGAAGTATTAATGACATTTATGATTGACTAAGGTTAATGATTTCAATAAATATTGAGAATCATGAGGTAATAAATTCCATTAATTTTTTAATAAATTTTTTGTCAGTAGATCTATATGAATACTGATAGACTTTATGAATAAAATACTTTGAATTTCAAAGTTATTTTACCATTTTCTATTAGCGGTTTTTCATTCAGTGAAAAGCTTATAGACTTCTCTTGTTACAGGTAGGCTAGTTTTATTTTCTTAAGGATTATGGCACCATGAAAATCTACAAAGAGCCTTGATGCATCAGGTGATTATTCCAATCCAAATGCATATGTTCTATCAGACACAACTCCACGAGTTACGGATGCCATTAAGTCTTGGAAGCAGGTTTTTGATATCTTAGAGCATGAGATTATTAACTGTCCATACGACTTTGCCGAGGAAGACGACAAGTCCTTTTCAACCAAGATTAGATTGGTAGCACAATCAGAACTGCATAATATTGTTGCACAACCTAGAATTATAGCCTATAATGATATGATAAATTGGGCTTTGGAACATGTCGAAATTCAAACCAGAAGCGTTATCAGCCACCAGTAGACCGTCGTCGGCTCTTTTCGAACATAGAATCTACAAGCAATGTATAAGTTTTCCCCTACACCCAAATATACTTACAATGCAGCATTTCTTCTAGATTTTGAGAGAAAAGAATTTACTCAATATGGTAGAAATGTTCATGATATAATCAATACCTGGTGGGGACATCCGGATAAATTCAGAGTCGACGCTCATGGTATGTATTCCACAGCGTCCTTAGATTCTCATATGTTATATATAGCCATGATTCTCTATCGTCTGTTGGGAAAAAGAACCCTGCGCATTTATCGGTTGAGTGGGTAGCCATAATGAATGAAGTAGCCGAGGGTTATACCTTCAATTGGGATAAAATGTTATCTGATGATCTGGACAAGGAAATTGTTGAGTATCAATCATCAAAATTAAAGGGAAACCTGCTCCTTTTTACATTTCAGCGTATATTGTGGATACCATTTGTTTCATGACCCCATTCCCCCTGATGAATTGGAGTAGGACCCCGACCAGTTTTGAGCCAATACATTTTTACCACTCTAAATTATGGGAAGAAAATGCCAAATATTTATTTTACGAAATTTGTCACAGTGTAGTAGTACATGTTCACATAGCTATCTATGGTCACCCGCCGCTGATAATTTCAAAAAATATTATGGGGAACTTAGGCACACTTGCAGACTGGTTTATTGAGGAAAATTTCTCCTACATTAGAGTATTTGGTTCTTTCATTCCTCCTCATGCCCTTCCATAGTTTTTACCTGATAGGCTAGTGTGTAGAGAAGTGGCATACCAAATAGTAGTAGGAGGCATCAACAAGGAATTGAAAGCAGCTCAGAAAAAAATTTGGCCAACTTTTCCCATTCAAGTTGGTATGTTCACATTGTTAGATTTTGGTCATTTTAAAGTCGAGGCTGCAACCTTGGAAGATGTCAAGCTAGTTGACATCGAATTCAAGAAACATGAGCCACATAAGATAGTGGAGAATCATTTGGATCAATACAACATGAAGCAATACATCCATGAGGATTCTCCTTATGAAGAGATGTTTAGGGGAGTTAGACATTATGAAGAAGTTCAAATCAGATTCCAGACTCTGCCTCCTAACCAATAAGATGGTTTCCTCAGCTTTCAAAAGCATAGACGAAATAGTTTAACGAAGATATTGCAAGGAGAGTCAAAACCCATGCCTTCTTCATAGGAATCTAAACCCAAAGGATCTGAGCCAAGTTATTCCACTAAACACAAAGTGGAAGAAGTCCCAAAAAGTCCAAAAAAGTTATTTCAAGAAATAAAAACATCATTGTCAGGACTGAATGATCAACAAGCATTAGCTCGGTTGGCACTCCAAATACATTCAACACTAGCTAATCATGTTGGCACTCCAAATACAATAGGTCTGGAACATTCCATAGAAATTATGTCTCTTATTACATCATTAACCCCTTTCCAGACCAGTTTTGGAAATCCTAATTCAAATCTCATTTATTTTGATCTTACTCTTATCTTACCTGAAGAGATGCCTCCTTCAAGTTTCATTTTCAGTGAGAAACGAAAATCTATTGTAAAAAGAGAATCTCAAAAAAAGGATGGAGTAGTCACTAAGAGGAAAAGATTGGTGTATGATGGGAAAGACCAAGATGATCCTAAGTTTGCAAAGGAAGTTGCAGATTCACTAGGGGCTTTTGCCACTTCCAATCAATGGTCAGTGGAAAATTTAACCAAACAACTGCAATAGAAATGTCTCTTGGTGGAGAAATTGCAGGATGAGATACATAGCATAGAACAGACTGTTAGAAGTAGGATGAATCAAGACATTGAACAAATCAGGGCTAGTTATCAGCATCAAATGAAGCAGTTACAGGATAATCTTGAGATTCTCTACCAAAGTTCACAGAACAACAAAGGTTTGATCACTCAGCGGGATAATTTAATTGAGCAACTACAAGCCAAATTGGTCCTAACAGAGAACACAACAGTAGATATTACTGCCTTCAAAACACAAGCATTGGAAATCAATGAGAAGTTGGAAGTTGTCCAGCAAGAGCTATATCAAAAAGTAGATGCTATTCAGAAATGCTATCAGGCAATAAAGCTTTCTCTGAAAAGTATTTATGTCAAGGAAAAAGACGCATGTACAGCTAGGTCTGAATTTCAGGAATTTATCATATGGAGGTAGAAAGATAATATCCCTGGTCTCGCCCCTTTTGCACATTTTGAACAAGTGAAAGGAAAAATGGCCCTGAAAGTTTAGGAAACAAATATGGAGCAAAGAAAGAAAATCGCCAGAGAGGCAAAGGAGGCATGTCTAGAGGCATTATCTTCAGTAAATAAAAAGTTGATTAAATTTGAAGGAAATAATATATCATAGGCATTGGGGCAGATTGAAATAGAAATGAACCAAGAAAGCTCCAAAAAGAACAAGGAAAATATCCAGTCCACTATCCAACATATGAACCAGATCGATTTACTAAAAATCAATGATTTGTTGGTGAATCCAAGTTTACAGTATCAAGTCACAGCCCAGGAAGCAAAGAAGATCCAGGAAAAGCTGCCACTAGTACAAAAGAAGATGTTTGCCTTTGAATTGAATGAGAATATTGAGCCTTCGAGATTCATGGTAGCATTGATGGACATCTACACCCAATTCAATTAACAGAGAAAAGTGAGTGTAGCTGGGAGGAAATGAAAGAACACAACGTCCACTTTCTTCGTCGGTACTCTCCCTCTCCTGACTCAGCACCTGTCCACCACCCACTCTACCTTTCACCCTCCCGCCTGTCACACCCTCCACGCTCCCGATAACGTCTACCTCACCACTTACACTTCCTCTCTCTCTCTACATGTCACTTACCCCACCTATCCCTACCACCTGCATTCTCGCATCCACTCCTCCCACCTTTTTATTGGACACTTGTCCCCACATCATCCTATTCGTGAAACGTTACTCTTCCCCATAACTATTAGCCACCCCATAATGAGCCAACTTTGAGCTACCTTTCCAATTACCACCCCCATATCTTCAACTACAATTGTTTATCCCAGTAAATGCATTCGAAGGGATAGATGGCAACAGAATCAGATGGTAAAGGCAGTAAGCCAATGATTGTGGTGGCCTTAATGGACATGTGTACCCAGTTCAAAGAACAAAGGAAAACAAGTGCATCAATGAGCAAATGAAGTGTCAACACATCAAATCAAAACTCAACAATATCTGCATGTTTTAATTTCATTCGGATTGTATTCTATTTTTAGGAAGATATTGTGGGAACTCCAATGGTTTTCAGTTGAGACATTTTTTGTATAAATAGATAGATTTTAGATCTATTTGTGGTTACTTCTTGCCGAATGTAAAAGAGAAATTTTTTTGAATATCAATACAAGTGTAGACAAAGATTCTAAGTTTTGTTCAATTTGAGGTATGTGCTTCCTCTGTGTTTCCATCTCTCTGAATTTATTTCTGTAGTTATTGAAGAGTGAATGATTACAATTTAGTAATACGTCTACTATGATCATAATATATCATAAGTTCATTCAGTAACATATTTTCCTCTATTATTACTGTGAGTAAAACAAGACCTATGACCTGTGTGAATTACTGCATTTTTATCTCCTTTCAAGGGTGCATCTTCTACTTTTCTTCTACTGCAAACAAGGTAAGACTTATCTGTAATTGATACCTGAATTTGTTTTAACAGTTTTGTAAATCATTTATACATCATTTGAAATTATAATTGCGACTCAGATAACGGGATACATCCTCTGTACTATCTTATCATTAATTTAATTTAAAGATTATTTCTCAGAAAACTGAAGGTAGAAAAAAGCACTTATAAAAACACTTCATTTTAAATCTTTGATGCCTAACATTATTCTTTGATCCTTAGAATCAATCTCAGGAACAACACCATCCAATAACTAAGATCTCATGAAAAGACACCCAAGAGGCACTACAGTATGTGAGAAGGGCACATGCTCAAGGGGATTAGCAGAGAAAGTTGTTTGACTACAAAAACAAAGAATATGGAGTACATTGACAAGGGGAGAATGTCCCTTTTTCCATTGATGTCAAAGGGGGAGAATATATAGAAAGGGGGAGAGTTTCAAAAATCATAGGAGCACCGAGATAACTAAGTTTTTCCATCAAGAAAAAAGGGGGAAATTGTTGAAAAGGTGTTTTCATTGATGTTAAAGAAGACACGGTGTTGTCCTTGATATTGCCACTGTGTAGTATGTTCAACAACTTGTATACCATTGTTGTCAAGATCAAGAATATAGTAAGAAGACTATGTGTTAATAACGGTGAAGGATCTACAGAAGAAGCACGAGGACATAGAGAAAGGACGAAGAATATTTTCAGATTAATCATGAGGAAGAATGAGGAAGCGCAAAGAGTGCATGAGCTAGAGTCAAAGTCGCAAGGCACAGGAATTTCGAGCATCCAAGAAATAGAAAGTCAAAATCCCATGTTCATACATCCCACATTCATTGGGAAAATAATATTCGAAGGGTTTATATTGAGAAATATATTTTACGTCACTTGAAAGTGAATAGAGGAGCTATGGAACCTTGTGTGTAGAGTAACCTTTTAGTATGAAGAACAGTGGACATGGAGATGGCTAAATCCTAACCACTAATTCTCTAATATCAACGTCCAAGATCAAAGGTTTGAGCCCCGTGGTGGGAACTCAAAAATGACTAAGTCCCAAGACATGGAGTGGTGGAGAATCAGAAGTATGTGCAAAGAAACGCAATAGTCCTACAGCCCCATGGTGAAATTTTGGAAAAACGATTAAGTATCAAGAATATGTCGAATGGTCGATGTCTCAAGAAATGGATAAGTATGAAGATTGAATTGGTTGGACAGAAAAAAAACCACAAGAATAAGGGAAATTCTATAGTCCCACAACCCACGATGAAATCTCGAAAAATGACTAAGTGTTGAGATGTCGTGAAGCACCGGAGAATCGGAGGTATGTAAAGAATAAGAGAAATCGTGGACTCATGGATCGGTGGTGAGATCTTTCGAAAATTGACCAAGTGTCGATACTTCACAGAAATAGTGAAGCATAGTGGAGCATTAGGAATATGAGAATACTAAGAGAAAAAATGAGACCCCTCGGACCTGTGGTGAGAAAAATAATCAAAGCCCAAGATCTCGTGGAGATAATGAAGCAGAGGAGCATCGAGAGTATATAAGGAAATGTTGTACATCCATGGTGGAATCTCAAAGTATCAATATGACAGATCGATGGTCGTGGCTTATTAGAGATATGATCGGATGGTAGTTATAAGTTGAAGGATTGAGCTATATAATACTTGGATCAATGATAGAGATTGAATCTTGATGAAACCTAATGTTTCATAATGTCTCGTAGACTCATAGTGAAACACTTAGAAATTTTCCAAAGTGTAGGTGCAAAATGTGTGCGGCAGAACTTGGGGGTGTAATGTGGACATCGCGAAGATGTGAATAAATGTGGCTTAAACCTGCAAAACCATGGTGAGTCTTCAAGAAAATTGTCTAAGTACTAGTAAAGGACAGATCTACAATCGAGCGGACGGTGACTGTGAACTGAATACCCATGGTCCCGAAGGAATAGATCTGTGGCTAGGATTTAATCAATATAAGATTATACAATTTGTTTATGTTGTGGTTGCATGGTGTGTTCTTATGAACATGAAAGTAAATTGATGGTTGTGATTGAATAGAGGTCTGTATCGGACGGCGGTTGTGCTATGTGGTTACATGTGGTCCCAATATGATCGACGATCGAGATAAGATCAAGGATAGATTGGATGGCAGTTGATCGCTGAGAGTGTATTGTGCGACCATGAAGTAAATTGATGGATGATATTGACTCCAAGAACAGGTCCAATGGTAACTATACGTTGAGCTTATTCTTTGAATAAATCAAATGTGGAAAAGAAGGGGTTTTGGATAGGTTGGTGCAGTATGGTTTTATGGAGATCTAGAGAAGACCTTGTATTCTTTGGATATGTGGAAAAATATTTGGGTATATATTTTATATAAAAATCCATGATCTTGTGAAGTTTTAGGTGTGAGTTGTGAAGAGATGTAATGAAGAATTTGAGTTCATGGAAATGATTGTGAGAAGAAGAGAAGAAATAATGAAAGAGGAACGTGTCAAGGTGGTTGGGTGATGCAAGGAAGTTTAATTGGAAGTTGACTTATTTCAGAGTGGAAGGGTGGTGCAAAGCAAAGGATTGGTATCCTCATCTTTCTTAATAGTTTGGTGCCTGTCAAGTTGGTGCTTGCAGATTGTAAGTAGCTTCTTGCAATGAATATTAGTGTCTTCAACAGATCAAGGGATTGATGCCTGGAATATTGGTGTTTGGATATTGTAAGTTAGTGCTCACAGTGAGGATTGGTGTCCTCAACAGGTTGGTTCTTGTCAAATTGGTGCTTGAAAAATTGTAAGTGGGTGCTTACTACAGGGATTGGGTCCCTCACAAGCTGAATCATGTAAAGAATGTAACTCTTGACTATTATAAGGGAAAATTTCCGTGGTTTTCTCCCCTATTGGGTTTCCACATAAAATATATGTGTATTGTTCCTTTTGTGTTGATTTTTATTGATATGTAATTCCTTTCATTAATTATTATTAACTTTGTGATGATTAGTTAAAGTGGTAAAAGAGAAACAATTGTTAAAATCTTCCCAATACTGATTGACCCCCCCTCTTAGCATTGTTGAATATTCCAACATCATGAACTTTTTTGGGCCTAAGATACCAAGATTTCACTTTATTAAACATGATCATGGTAATCTTGACATCGGATTGATTTCTTAAAATTCCTCTAATAGTTTAACTTATTTCATCTTCATAACATGATTACAATGCTCATCATACATGTATTTGAATAAGTTCCACCACAAATAATGCTTCCAATCTAGTATAGCACAAGAATGGGTTTCTCAAAACTCTACCACATTCTCTCTAATGCTTTCTAGAAGTCTATCTCAATAGGTTTTCCTACAAATAAGAGACCAATAGGAAACTTCATCATTTGCATCTATATGAACCCTGAATTCAGTATGCCTTTATAATGTTCTTCTTGAAACATGAAGCAAATTTGACATTGATGTCAGCATTCAACTTTTTGAAGTCGTTGGTGCCACAACAGTAATTGTAATTGTCCTACAAGTAGCTCAAATATCAGGTTTCTTGATTTGTCAAATGAAGACAATGATTTTGATACATTCTCATGTGCCTTTGCATGTTTAGGATCTAAAAAAAGCAATATCTTTGTTGCATGTTTTGATTTTCTTTGTTTTATCAATCCATGTAGGATTTGAGCTTGTGTAATAATTGAATTTTGCTTAAAAAACAAGTCAAAATTATGTTACTAACATGTTCTCTAACTATCTTATCAAGGCTTGGGTCCCCAAATTATTCTCTCATGTTTGTAGCCAAACTTTCTAAGAAAAATTGACCCCTTGCAAAACCACAACTCCCAAATATTCTTGAAACCCAAGAGACGGAAGAGCCCTACAACTGCTTATTAAATTATATCTTTGCATGGTCCAATCAATTTTTTGTGCACATGTGTTACATATAAAACATAATATATAAATAATAAACTAGAGTATAAATCAAAACTATGATTATAATATGCATTAGGGTAATGTGGTTAAAAATTATTGATGTTGCCCTTAATCGGATGCCCTAAAGAATTTCTAGTTAGATGCGTTGAAGATTGGGAAACAGGTTGACCTACATTTTCTTCCCAGTGTTGTCTCAATTATGCTTGCCTTTGTCTCATCCTCTCTCTACCCTTCTCTTGCACTTTATCTTCATCAATCTATTGGCAAACACATATCCTTTTTGCAGTTTCCCAAATTCACCATCTTGATTGTTGATTAAAATGTGGATTAATATTAGATTGACACAGTTTCCATTTTTTGTTTGTCCACAACCATAAAATAACTAGGTGAGTTAATAGTTGGCTTGTACAAAGCTTTTTTTTAATGTGAAAATTCATT
This sequence comes from Picea engelmannii, assembly GCA_009831015.1. Classification (NCBI taxonomy): domain Eukaryota; kingdom Viridiplantae; phylum Streptophyta; class Pinopsida; order Pinales; family Pinaceae; genus Picea; species Picea engelmannii. Next base: position 1,691,131 of record ML778346.1, read on the forward strand.
AACTTTTTGTTGTTTTTAGGTTACAAAAATACCTCAATGGAGGTATTTTTAAATACAAAACCTTGATTCAGCAATTAAATTTAACCCAACAAGACCTCAACCAAGGGTTTCATAAACCCTCGATCATGGTATTTTGAAAATTTGACTTAAGCACTCAATCTAGCTTTAAAATAACCCTCAATTGAGTTATATAACTCAATCAAAAGTTCAAAAACCTAAAATCAAGAGGAATGGATGAAACCCCTTCATCTAGCTATTGATGTCATGTCACTAGATTCATCATTGAATCCTCTATCCAATGCCCTGTCATTTATAATTTTGATTTCATGTTATAATTTTATTTATTTTCTTCTAAAATGTATGCTTAAATTTCTTTTCAAGGGTCCCAAAGGTCCTCGAAGAAAAAATTTACATAACAAAAAATCTATAAAAAAATATGGGCCCACTTCATCTTTTCTCTTCAAAAAGGTATTTCTAATTTTTCATTTTAAGTAAATAATAGAAAAAAATTGTTGGGAACATAAAAGTTAAAGAAAAAATTTACATAACAAAAAATCTATAAAAAAATATGAGCCCACTTCATCTTTTCTCTTCAAAAAGGTATTTATAATTTTTCATTTTAAATAAACAATAAAAAAAAATTTATTGGGAACATAAAAGTGTGTATAAAATGCAATTCAAATATTAATGTCACTTTCAAAAATACTAAAAAAATATAATTTTCCAAAAAATAGCTCACTACTATCATGATTTCCAAAAAAAAATTAAAATTATACAATTTTTTTTTTTAAATTATACATTAAACACTTTAATTAAATGTACTTGTTAAATTATTTACAAAGACAAACATTTATTAAAAATATAAATTTAACACATCAAATAACATTAATATTAATAAAAAAAAAAAAGCGACAGACGGCTTTTTACATCTAGATTAAAAACTTTTACTTATGAATAATAACTTGTTATTAAAATGTATTACAATATTGTACCTCTAAACCACAATTTTGCATCTAATAGATAGATAATCATCATCAAAAATGATAAACTTTAATGAAGTGGTGTGTTGTATTTTGGATTAATATATTTATATCATTTAAATAATTAATGATTGTAATTAAGTAGGTTAATTTAAGTGTCATTCAAGTAATTAATGATTTTAATTAAGTAGGTTAATTTAAGTGATTGTGAATTTGAATACAAACATTAATATTAAATTAAATCTATTTCCAACAAAGCACAAAAATATTGAAATCGATCTCCACTTCTATAATGGAAAAATACAATATATAGCGCAAGAATCAAGTAAACGAATGAATACAAAAGTCGACGAGACGTCGTTATTACTCCTCGGAAAACATTGAAACCTATCGGAAAAATGCAATCGTCCGGCCAACAATTCTAACGTGAGAACGAGAGGACAAGGGAGGAGGCGAGCACGATGACCAGAGTGGCCCACACGCCCGCCGCGAAGCTCTTCATTCCTGCGCTCTGCAAACAAAAAACAGCCACCGTCAGATCGTGACCAGACATTCAATCAATTTAATAAAATAAATGGTCGGAGAGATTACCGGTGGCGAAGGGGCGGGAGAGAAGAAATCGGCAGAGGTAGAAGGCCCGGGACTCCCAAGTGGAGGACTGGGCGGACTCTTCAATGCGGACGGAGTCGGCGCAGGGGCGGGGCCGTGGTGGTGCTTATGCTTCTTCTTCTTGCGTTTGTGATGCGAAGGTGCCGGCGCCTGCACTGGTGGCGGAATAGCCGGAGGAGAGGCCGGAGGCACCGCTACCGGCGGCACGGCAACAGGCGGCGCAGCCACCGGGGGTACAGAAACAGGAGGCGTAGCCACCGGCGGTGCGGAAACAGGAGGCGTAGCCACCGGCGATTTGGCGGGAGCAACAGCGGGCGGCTTAGTGGGAGGAGGGGCTTTGACCGGTGGCTTGGCGGGCGCCGTCACGGGCGGAGCCGGCTTCGCGGGAGCATGGGCGGGCGCTACGGGTGTGGCCGTGGGAGGCTTCGGAGTTGGGAGCGGCGCCGCCGGTGTGGTCGTGGGTGGCTTAGCGGCGGTGGTCGGGGCTGCTGTAGCTAACACAATATCAACCACGGTCTGTTCTCCATTACTGAGACTTGCAATGCAGAGCCATAAAAGCACGTAAACATAATACAGATTGAACGCCATTGTTGACCCTGCAGCAAACGAAGGAAAAGCCATGAAAATTGACGATCAAGTAAGAAAACATGTAACAACACAGACGCTGCAAACTCTTTTGTATGATGATGCGCGCGCACCTGAAATAAGAAGAAGGATCCGTCGGTCTGAGCTGAGAGGAGTCGAGGGCAGGGGGGTTTTAAGTAGGGATCGATCGAAAAGTCGCACTGCTCGTAAAAGGCCGCCGTCGCTGAAGGGTAAGTTTGGTTGTAGGGTGGCATGTCATTATGGCCGTGGCAGGTGGAACTGCCATTTTAAGGGAGGTGGGATCCTTCTGTGGACCTGCTATCCGTTATCTTTTATGTCGGTGTTTCTTTTCAATTCTTTTTCTGGCAGTCGGTAGCCATCGCCGAGTCGGAGTATACCCTCCTTCCGTGGTAGATTGAGTAACTGCGAAGGGAGTGGCGTTTACGTCAATTGATTTTATTATAATTTTGAGGGTATGTAACAGTTGTTCCTTAATTCTAAATTAAGGATACTAATTGTTTTTTTCTGGTTCTTCGAGTATATTGACAGATTGCATATCGGTGTAATCATTCCGTATGGCTTGCAACTCTGTAGATGTTGAGTGGTGATCCGCTTTTGTCATTATTTAAAGGTGCACCAACTTTGAGATTCCATGTGAAGTACACCATCCATGTTTCAATTTAAAATTGAGTTTACAGATTGGAACATCAAACATCAGCAACAAATGTGTTCACCACGAAATTTAACCGACAACAAATGTGTTCACCAAGAAATTTAACCGACTTGGTGCAATGGAGTTGGGAAAGAAAACATCTAAAAAGAGAAAAAGTTTAGCATTTTAAGCGATTCTAAAACGAGGGGACGGGAGTTGGTTCATCCAGACTTGTAGTGTCGATCGTACCTCCTTTCCCTTCAATGTCGACTGGTAGATACCACCTCTCCCTCCCATTCATTGAATCGTCCCCTCATTGTTCCATCCAATAATGAAGCCTCCCTCATTGTTCCATCCAATAAGCAAGCCTCCAGGGCAAAGAACTACCCCCTCGTTAGTTGAGAGTTTAGCCATCGCCTCGTTTTGGGTTGGTTGTATGCATTTTCTCTCCCTTGATCTGATCTTGCCCATGACATTCATGAATTGGAAGTGGAAGTGTATGGACTCTCCATTTCATAAGTTGGGCGTATTTGTGTTCAAACTTTCTTTCTCAATGGATTAGAGCTCATGGTTCCGGACCATGAAGTCAAGAGTTCAAATCCCTTCTAGCCCAAAAGATTTTGTGTATGTACGAATACAAAATGTGGGGATTGGTCCCATTTTCACTGAGAGTGTTGTTTCATGATCAAATGTATGGTTTGGGTTTCTTGTATGATGTTTGGTACTATGGAAGGATGTCTTAGCGTTTATCTTTATCTTATCTTTAGTATTTGGTCTTAGTAGACTCTTTGGTCCTTTTATTTAAGGCCACTCATTTTATCTTATCTTTAGTATTGGTCCTAGAAGACTCTTTGGTCCCTTTATTTAAGGTCACTTTCTAGTTAAATCAATTGAATATGTGCCTCACATATCAAATGGAGTCCTAGTGAGTTAAAGAGCCTTATTCAGTCTCTAGATGTCCCTAATTTCTTAGGGCGCACTTCTTTAAGTGTTTACTTGGTTAAACTTCCTTTTCTCTATGGTAGTTTGAGAGCATGCTCTTATTTGTGACCTTTTGTGTCTACATTATGCATGTGACTCATGGTTTACCCGTTCATACATATGCTCTTATTTGTGACTTTTTGTGTCTACATTATGCATGTGACTCATGGTTTACCCATTCATACATAAAATAGGATATTTTTTCATGAATGTACTAGTTGTTGTTTGGCTTGAGATCTTGCGATTTGATAGTTAATTCTCATAATTTAACCATTAAGGAGAGAATGGCTCATCTACAATGACTACAATGGCTAGCTACACCACTTAAGCATTCCAAAATCTATTTATGTCGCTCCCTTGCTCTTTATTATGGGTTCCTTTTTTGTCTCTTTTTGGCACATTAAAAATTTATTAGATTGAAAACTCACTTGTGATTTAGCAACATCCTTCTAACTATCACAGTCTTGGGCTTGCTTGGATTTATCCACCTATATCAACCTTTTGACATGTTGAAGGCTACTACAATGAACGTATCCTCCTTGTTAATTTAGATCTCCCTTTGTTAGATCAATCAATGGCATTTGGTGGCGTTTTGGCTCTATCTTTCTCACACTTCATCGAATCATCATCCCCACCTCAAAGAAATCTTCTACATAATCATGTGAGAGAGGAGGTAACCTTCTTCACTAAGGGCACTACAAGTCACATACTTATATTTCATGGTTAGGTTATTTATGTGTATGGATTACTTGTTATTATCTTTCTTTGATTATTGTTGGTAGATTATCCTTGTTTTTTTTTTAAAGGGGAATACAAGCATCACTTTAGGGACATGAATTAAGTTCTAACCCTTTTCTTTGTTTCCTATTAAGTTATAATCGATTTTTTGTTGATTATTGTTTATTATTTTATCCAAGCAGAAGTAGTGGACTTAGATTAGTTTGGAGTTGGGGGGATTAATCACAAACCTATTTAAGGGTTTACACCCATCTAGGAACTAAATAAAACCTAGGATCCCTTCCTAGTTTGTTCATCCAACAAAATAAATTGGGTAACAAACTTAATGTTTATTGTTCATTGTTTGCATTAAGTTTTAAAGAGCATTAGCTAGGATACTCTCATTTATAAACTATGAACTTTTCTTCTAACACTACAAGGAAAACAGGTTTTTGTTGAACCTCCCCAAAAGAAATGTCCTTTGTTCATTTATAATGGAGGTTGCTAACAAAGGCACATAGCCAAAGGTTTTCACGGAGTTCTTTTTGTAACGCCCCATTCTAACCTAGATGGCTAAATTACAATATGACCTAATTGCATTTCCTTTCTTATTATCTATGGAACACGATTACAACATTGGCACTTCAGTATATGGGCATGTAGATATACATATATGTGAATACAATGAATAATCGGTGTTATGTTATTAATGATTAATGTTATGTGATTTACTTCTAGCATGTAAGTTTTAATTTAAGAATTTTGGTACATGGATATATGATACAGGCTATTTTCGGAACGAAATGAAAGCAGAGATATTACAATGAAATACTCATGAAAATTGCCAGAAACAGAGAAATACAACAATATTGTATTTCTATTAATGAAAGAATTGTAAAGAGACTGTAAAAATACAGAGTGCAAGACTCGCTAGAAAGGTGGCAGCTTTATCTCTGAGAAGAGATGTGACGGCTACGCTCATTCGAAAGAAGATGATTACAATGAGGCTCTGAAGGCCTTTTTATGATAAACATGAATGCCAAAACACTAGACATCCAAAAACCTAACCCTAGGAGATGAAACACCAAAAGTCATGTGGGCCCTATTTGGGTAAGTTAGTACATTAACTTCTTGAGGTCGTAACTTTTGCATACGATCTTTGTTTTAGGTGTGTGATATCCTGTTGGAAAGTTCTTTTCAAGAACTATGCATTATGTCGTCAAACTTTGACTTTGTTTATAGTTTTTCTGTGGCACGCCAAAAAACATTGTTTAGGGCCCTAAAACGACCCTGGAAGTACAGAAAGATGTGCTGACATGAAAAATTCAAAAATAATCCAATTGGATTAGGTGGGTGACCACCAGTCTCCACTTGGAAGATGTGTAGGGCTTCAGAAAATCCCAGAAGTGTAGAACCCACAATTACAAAGAAGCATAGAAGAACGTGTTGAACTAAAAATTGAAAAGAGGAGTCAGTTGGAATAGGTGGGTGGCCACCAATATCCACCTGGATCGGTGCTCCCCCCTTAGGAAGAAATGGTCTCCATTGTGTTGAGTGCCCAGGGAAGAAGGGAAAGTGTTTTATGAATCTGAATCTTGGTGAGCTATGTGCCTTGTTGGAGAAGTTGAGCTGCTTGGTTTGTGGAAGGTTATCATGAACTTGTTGTTGGCGGAGTTGAATCGGTTCCACCAACCTGTTGTTTCTGCGTTTGATGAGGCATTGTGTAGGCACCATTGTAGGTAAAGAAACAATATCTTCTTTCTCTTTGACAATCTGTTTTTTTGCATAGAAGGTGTTGAGGCTATAGTGGTTATAGTGGTCTTGTGTGCATCCTTTGAATAGACTGTGAAGAGGATGAATTTTGCAGTATGAGAGATTACCTTGTGGTACTGTTTTGGTGGAACAGTAGTCGGAACTACCTATGGTATCCTATATAGATGAACTCCCAGAGTAATAATGACACTATGGGGTCTAGACTCATAGAAAACATGATGTTTCCACATATATGGTTGGCCCAAAACAACATCACAGACATCAAGAGGGGAAACATCACACACTACCTCATCCTTGAAGGGTTGGATTCCATACCACATGAGGCATTGCTAGCTGACACGGAGATCTCGTCCCCGGTGAAGCCACCCGATGTTGTATCGTTGCGGGTGTGGTGTTGCTGACAACCCCAACTGTATGATGACCTTAGCTGAGATGAGGTTTTTCTGGCTGTTGTTATCAAAAAATACAACAAGGTCCCCTTCACCCACATATGTGAATGGAAGAGGCGCTCCCCCTCTTCAGGATCTACTAGTTGAACTCATGTGGTCACGACAGTAGCAGTGGGGTCTACGTCGATGATCTATCTATTTTCAATATTTTATGGATCGGATTATGAATCAAGGTTCGACTTTGTGTCTTAAACCTAGGCCACCAATGATTGTCCAGTGTCATTCTTCATCTTTCCTTTACCCTTCTTGTCCAGTGTCTTGTACTGGTTTTCTAGAGGTTGTTGGTTAGGGTCGTCTTTACCATGCTTTGTTTGTTGCATATTTGCAGACCCGAATTCCCATTTTTTCTGGTGCCTAAATTTCTGCTCAATTTTGACAACATATCGATAGGAATATCCCAATGATGAGATGTTTAGGAAATCCATTTCGGTTTGGATGTACCTATGCAGATCCCCATGATATTTCAAAACCATATGTCGCTCGGAGTCTTTGATACCCAGCTTGGTGCACAAGGTATGGAAAGTATTTGTGAACTCTGGCACTGTTTGTCTCTTCTCTTGTTGTAGTGTGGTGCATCTCATGTACTGGTATTCATAGTTATCAACAGGGTAGTATTGTTCCTTGACCGCATCCACAAAAAAATCCCAAGTGGGCTCGACCCCATATATTCCAGTTTCCTCTGTGGAACTTTTCTCCCAGTAAGTTTCCCACCAATGTTTGACATGGGGGAGAGACTTGAAGAGTGCGAAGGTGATCGTTTCCCTGTCGGGAAAATTTTGAACAGAGAAATAACCTTCTAGTAGATTTAACCATTTTTCTAGGGCATCCACATCTATCTTCCCTTCAAATATGAGAATATCAAAATTAACTTATACCTTAAAGGGAGAGGTTCCTCCAAAATGGTCATTTGATGAAGATGTGTATGTTGTTATCGACAAGCATTGAAGGATGTGTGAAAAAATTTCCATCATTTCGTCCCTCTGTTGCATGAGAGGCTAAGACGTCGGAATAAGTCTCTACCCTAAAATAAAAATTTACCCACTATTTATGCCAAGGAAAGTGCTCTAATACCACTTGTAATATACCAGATATAAAAAGTATGCAGAATAGAAATAAAATGCTAGAAATGGCAGAATAACAGCAATATAACCAGAATAATCACCACAATAACACTAAAATGATATAAGAATAACAATAGAAATAACACTTTGATTCTGAGAACAATGTTCACAGGCCTCTTTGAGGGGGAAACCTCCAGTTGAGTAGAGCTCTATTACAATAATCTCCAAGCTAGGGTTCTCATACCCTCGACTCCTATTTATACTAAATATGTCTATCAAAAGAAGCATCTAGAGGAATATCCTTCTAGAAGCGGAAGCTTCTATTAGGTCTTCTTACATTCGACTTATTCTATTTCATTGCAAGGCCTTATTAATATTGACCTTTATTACATTCAAATATATTGTTCTACCTATGTGTGGGTTAGGACCCTAACAGAGGTAGTGTGTGATGTTTCCCCTCTTGATGTATGTGATTTTGTTTTGGGCCAACTATATATGTGGAAACGTCATGTTGTCTATGAGTCTAGACCACGTAGTGTCATTATTACTCTGGGAGGTCAGTTCTATAGGATACCAGAGGTAGTTCCGACTATTGTTCCACGAAAATAGTGTTGCAAAGTAATCTCTCATACTGCAAAATTCCTCGTCTTCACAGTCTGTTCAAAGGATGAACAAAATACCACTACAACCACTCCAGCCTCAACACCTTCTATCCAGTAAAAATAGATTTCCGAAGAGAAAGAAGATATTGTTTCTTCACCTACAATGGTGCCTACACAATGCCCCATCAAACCTAGAGATAATAGGTTGGTGGAACATAATCAACCCCACTAGGAACAAGTTTGTGAAAACCTTCCACAAACCAAGTAGCACAAATTCTCCAACAAGGCACGCAGCTCACCAAGATTCATATTCAGAAAATGATTCCCCCTCTTCCCTGGGCACTCAACGCAATGGAGACGATTTCTTCCTAAGGGGGGAGGACTGCTTTAGGTGGATATTGATGGCCACCCACCTATTCCAACTAGCTCCTCTTATCAGTTTTTAGTTCAACATGTTCTTTTGTACTTCTTTGTAATTATGGGTTCTACACTTCTGGGGATTTCTGAATCCCTACACATCTTCCAGGTGGAGACTGGTGGCCACCCACCTAATCCAACTGGCTTATTTTGGAAGTTTTCATGTCAGCACATCTTTATGTACTTCCAGGGACGTTTTTGGGCCCTAAACAATGTTTTTTTGGCATGCCACAGTCAAACTATAGACATAGTCAAAGTTTGATGGAATATTACGTAGTTCTCGAAAAGATCTTTCCAACGGGTTATCACGCGCCTGAAACGGAGATCGTATGAAAAAGTTACGACCCCGAGAAAATAATGTACTAACTTACCCAAATATGGCCCACATGAATTTTGGCATTTCATCTCCTAGGGTTAGGTTTTTGGATGTCTAGGGTTTTGGCATTCATGTTTATCATAAAAATGCCTTCAGAGCCTCATTGTAATCATCTTCTTGCGAATGAGCATATCCATCACATCTCTTCTCAGAGATAAAGAAGCCACCATTATAGCGAGTCTTGCACTCTATATTTTTACAGTCTCTTTACAATTCTTTCATTAATAGAAATCAAGTATTACTGTATTTCTCTGTTTTTGGCAATTTTCATGAGTATTTCATTGTAATATCTCTTCTCTCATTTTGTTTCGAAAATAATCCATATCAGTGGTATCAGAGTAGGTTTCTCTTGATCATTTTTTAGCACATGTCCTCAACAAAATCCGAGTATAGCCAGTTGGGTGTGGAGCTTGTCTCTCTTGAGGACAATCACTCTCGCACACCCAAGAACCCTTGATGGAAGTAGAAAATAAAAATGACAGAGAAGAAGATTCTATTAACTTGTTTCTTGAGAAAGCTCTCGGCGCTTTAAGCCACAGAGATCTTTCATTACGCGCATAAACCCATGGTTGATGGATTCATACACGTAGGAAATACAAGTGGTTCTTAAGAGCACATCTGTTGGCCACCCTTGTAACCCCTGTTGGTACCCCTTGGAGTGGTAGCGCATCAGACATCACCTGTGTATGGATCGGCCTAGATTTTCTGAAGCCCTCTTTAGATAAACCGATCGGTTGCCTGACTGCTATAGTGCCACCGAGAACAACACTCGGGAAGATATTCTCTAGTACCTGGGTAGTCGAGTAGTACAGCTAAGGGTACGGTCTATCCTCCTTAGTTAGTGCCCTGAGATATTGGTCCGAGTACTATTGTTGGACCCCACACGTATATCAGAGAGCTATAGCACAGGGAAAACCCTTGTCTATAGAACCCTTGAATACCTAACCCTTGGGGACAGAAACATAAACAAATTAAAACAGACAAGATCTATTGTCACGCAACTGTGTTCAGGTTTCCAAGTAAATACACATTTATTTCTAGTTAAGCATTTGGGAATTTCTTCTCTACAATATTCTTCAGACCGAAGTATAACTCCATAGGTGTAAAAAAAAAATCTGTAAATTTTTTCACCACTATTTGAGACCTATTCCATTGGATTCATCTCTTCGCCCTTATCACATTCATCCATATCATTTTTTGGAAAAAAAAATTACCCCGCCCGCCCCTTTTCAGTTCCCCCATCCTCATGGCCCATACCCATAGCCAAGACTTGGAAGCTCGCTTCAACACCTTGCAATCTAGTCTCATCGAGACCCAACAAGAAGTGAAACAACTCAGTGCCAATGTTGTTGCCATCAATACAACCATGCAGTCCTCAATGGAGGAAATCAAACAAGACCTCACCACCCAGCTTGAATCTGTCTTTTCAGCACTCTGCACAAAACTTCATATCCCTATAGATAACCCTTCCTCTTCCTCACCTCCACATACTGAAGGTGATCATTCCTCTCATTCCCATAACTTTCAGAACCATCAGTTTCAACATGACCTACGCCTTCCGCGGGTGGATGTGACCAAATTTGATGGCTCGGACCCCACCGGTTGGGTAACCCAAATGGAACATTATTTCTCTTTATACATCATTACAAATGACTTGGCCAAACTCTGGTATGGTGTTCTCCATCTAGATCAAGAACGTTGGCAATGGTGGCAATGGAGAAAAATGTCTCATCAAGGGTATATTGTTTGGACACACTTTGTGGTAGAGATTTATGAACGCTTTGACACTGACACCAACCATTTGGGCCGTTTGACAAAGTTGAAACAATCAAGCAAAGTGGAAGACTTTATAGTTGCCTTTGAGTGCCTGGATTTTCAAACAGAGGGCATGTCTGATGCCTTTTTCTGAGAATGTTTTATCAGTGGCCTCAAGGATGAGATTCGGGTCCATGTCCTCATGGCTCGGCCTCAAAGTTGGGTGGAGGCTACTAAACGAGCTAAAGAAGCACAACAGGTTGTATCTTCTTAAAACCGTAAACCATCCTTTATCCCTCGCCCTAAACCAGTAAATCCCACTACTCCCTCCGCTCCACTAAAGATCCAAAAATTGACCAGGGATGAAATGGTTGAACGCCAACTCAAAGGCCTTTGTTATAATTGTGATGACAAATATTTCCCGGGCCACAAGTGTAAGGAACAAAAAAAAATTATGGCCATCTCCGAGGATATTTCGGAAGAGGATATTGAAACTCCCCTTGTGTCTGAGTCACCTGAAACCCCCGACATAACCCCTCCCTCAGACCCTCCTGAAGTAGAACTGGTCATTTCCCTCAATGCTCTCATTGGCTTCTCCGCTCCCCAAACCCTCAAGCTAATCGGTTACATCAAGCATCAGAAGGTCATCATTCTGGTTGATAGTGGAACCACCCATAATTTTATTCATCGCCGCATTGCCCAAGAAATTCATTGCTACATCCATGCCGTCAATAATTTCCAAATCATGATTTCCAATGGTGGCTCCATGAAATGTGGAGGGCATTGTGAAAATGTGCATCTCCAAATTTGTGACTACCACCTGAAATATTATATGTTTGCTATCGACATGGGTGGTTGTGACATTGTGTTGGGTGTAGACTGGCTAAGGAATTTGGTTCCCATTCTCATGGGTTTTAAGAAATTAACCATGCAATTTGACCAGGAGGGCCACCAATATAAGTTCCAAGGCATCACCGTCGGTTCACCTGAGATCATTAGTTCCCATCGCATGGAAAACCTGCTCAAAAAGGGTCATTCTGGTGTTATTTCTGAACTCTGTTCCATACAAGCAACAGAAACACCCTCGGTTCCGCAAGACCTCCAAGCCATCCTTTATAAACATCAAGTGGTATTTTCCACTCCCCAGGGACTCCCTCCTTCACGCAGTGTTCATGATCATTCCATTCCCCTTGTACCTGGAAGCCTTCCTCCCAATATTCGTATGTATCATCACCCCTTTCCCAAAAAAATGAAATTGAGAAAATGGTCCAAGAACTCCTTAATGTTGGTGTTATCTGCCCTAGTACGAGCCCCTACTCTTCTCCTATGGTCATGGTCTTGAAGAAAGAAGGTTCTTGGTGAATGTGTCCCGACTTCCGTGCCCTCAACAAACTTACCATTAAAGACAAATTTCCCATTCTTGTCATTGATGACCTCTTGGATGAACTGAGTGGCGCCCAATTCTTTACTAAACTTGATCTTTGTTCAGGCTACCACCAGATACATATGAAAGAGGCAGACATTCCCAAGACTGCCTTTAGAACTCATGAGGGCCACTATGAGTTTTTGGTCATGCCCTTTGGCTTGTGTAATGCCCCCTCCACCCTCCAAAGCCTCATGAATCRTGTCTTTCGTCCTTTTCTCCGTCATTTTGTCTTAGTTTTATTTGATGATATCCTCATCTATAGAAAGACCTGGACAGAACATCTGGCTCATGTGGATCGAGTTCTCCATCTACTCTCTCAGCACCAACTTTTCCTAAAACAGTCTAAATGTGCTTATGGCGCCTCAGAAGTAGAGTACTTGGGTCATCTGGTTGGCAAGGATGGCGTCAGGGTGGATCCTAAAAAGATTGAAGCTATGCAAGATTGGCCTCACCCAAATAATCTCAAAATCTTGCGTGGATTTTTGGGTTTAACAGGTTATTATCGCAATTTTGTTAAGAATTACGGAAGATTGCAGCACCTCTCACTACTCTCCTAAAAAAGAACTATTTCACTTAGACTCCAGTTGTTGCTCAAGCTTTTCAAACCTTGAAGATGGCCATGTGAACCACTCCAGTCCTGGCCCTTATTGATTTCACAAATACCTTTGTCTTGGAATGTGATGCTTCAGGGAAAGGAATTGGTGTTGTCCTTATGCAAGAGGGTCGGCCTTTGGCCTTTACCAGCAAGAAACTATCTGAAAGAAATTTGGGAAAATCTATCTATGAAAAGGAAATGTTGGTTATTCTACATGGTGTTGATTTGTGGCACCCTTATCTATTGAGGCAACGCTTCCAAATTAAGACAGACCATCAAAGCCTCAAGTATTTTCTGGAACAACGCATTTCCTCCCCAGAGCACAAAAATGGGTAACTAAGTTGTTTGGCTATGATTATGAGATCATTTACAGGAAAGGAAAAGAAAATGTAGTTGCAGATGCACTTTCTCACAAATATGAAGATGAAGGATCCCTTTTTTCTCTTTCCTTCATTGTACCATATTGGCTCCAAGTCGTTCGCCAGGAATGGCTACAAGATCCCAAAAGTTCGCAGTTGATCTAACAATTGCAGTCTAGTGCTCCAGCTCCCCCAGGGTACTCTTGGCTCCATGATGATCTTCGATACAAAGTCCATTTGTATTTAAGTAAACAATCAAAGCTTAAATCCACGGTACTTTCTGAGCTTCATGCTACACCGACAGCGAGGCACCCCGGGTTCACCAAAACCTATGACAGGGTCAAATGTTCTTTTTTCTGGGATGGTATGAAACAGGACATTCGTAATTTTGTCACCAAATGTGATGTGTGTCAACACAACAAGGGAGAAACAGTCAAATCTTCGGGCACACCACAATCGCTCCTGATTCCACCTACTATTTGGAAGGACATCTCTATGGATTTTATTACAAGCTTACCCAAATTGGGAAATAAATCAATCATCATGGTGGTTGTTGATCGCCTTTCCAAGTATGCTCATTTATGTACTCTTCAACACCCGTTTACAGCATCCACGGTGGCTCAAATTTTCATGGATCAGATCTTCAATATTCATGGCATGCCACACTCTATTGTTTCTGATCGCAACCCCACTTTCACAAGCAATTTTTGGCAAGAACTATTCAATCTACAAGGCACCCAATTACATCTCAGTACAACTTATCATCCCTAGACTGATGGTTAAACAGAAGTTGTCAACAAGTGTTTGGAAACATATTTGAGGTGTTTTGCCTCGGAAAATCAAAATCAGTGGGTTCAATGGTTACCCCTAGCCGAATGGTGGTACAACACTTCATACCATACAGCTACACGCATGACTCCTTTTGAAGCGGTATATGTACATAAGCCACCTTCAGTTATTTCATACTTACTTGGTGTCTCAAAGGTCCAGGCAGTTGACCAAACACTTACAGTTCGAGAGGCTATTCTCCGTACCCTCAAAGATAATTTGGTCATGGCATAGAATCACATGAAGCAACAAGCAGATCAAGGTCGCTCGGAACGTCAATTTGAAGAAGGGGATCAGGTGTTTCTTCGCCTACAACCTTACAAGAAGAATTCCCTCAAGGTTGAGCATTGTCAGAAGCTAGCACCCAAATTTTACGGTCCTTATAAAGTTCTCAAGCGTGTGGGACAGGTGGCCTATCAGTTATCTTTGCCCAGTCATTCGAAGCTACATCCTATTTTTCATGTTTCCTTCTTAAAGAAGGTGATCAGAACTAAGTGCCAAATTCAAACCAACCTTCCCAAGTTAGCCGAAGAAGGATCCATTTGGCTACAACCACAAGCCATTTTGGACCAGTGTGAGTGTCGCCTGCGTCAAAGAACCATCAAGGAAGTGTTAATTCAGTGGAAATATACAACTCCAGCAGATGCCACTTGGGAGCCAGCTACCATTCTGCAACAATTTCCACATCTCAAGCCTTGAGGACAAGGTTGTTTTTAAGGGGGAGGACATGTTAGGGTCCTAACCCACACATAGGTAGAACAATATATTCGGATGTAATAAAGGTCAATATTAATAAGTCCTTGCAATAAAATAGAATAAGTCGAATGTAAGAAGACCTAATAGAAGCTTTCGCTTCTAGAAGGATCTTCCTCTAGATGCTTCTTTTGATAGACATATTTAGTATAAATAGGAGTAGAGGGTATGAGAACCCTAGCTTGGATATTATTGTAATAGATCTCTTATCGACTGGAGGTTTCCCCCTCGAAGAGGCTCGTGAACATTACTCTTGGAATCAAAGTGTTATTTCTGTTGTTATTCTTATATCATTTCAGTGTTATTGTGGCAATTATTCTGGTTATATTGTTGTTATTTTTCCATTTCTAGCATTTTATTTTTGTTCTACATACTTTTTATATCTGGTATATTACAAACTCATCCTTGAAGGGTTGTGTTGTGACAAATATTAAATTCGACTATGCTGACCAAGGTACCTAACAGTAAATTATGGGTACAATGATGGAGTATTTTCATGATCCTATGACCACACATGGATGTAATGGGCTGGAGGAACATACCTCAACTTCCAAAAAGAGTGATGTGGAAGTAAATGCTGAAAGCTTAGGAAAGCTAGACAAAGGGTATTTGCAGTATGGGTTCTCACATTATCAACGGAGATGCCGTATTAGAGTGCCATGTTGCAATGAGGTCTTTGATTGTAGACATTGTCATAATGAAGCAAAGAATTCTGTCAATGTCGATCCCGAACAGAGACATGATGTCCCTCGCCATAAAGTCCAAAGGGTCATTTGTTCACTTTGTGACACTGAGCAAGATGCTCAGCAAGTGTGTATTAACTGTGGGGTTTGCATGGGGAAGTACTTTTGCGAGACTTGCAAGTTTTTTGACGATGATATCTCAAAAAAGCAATACCACTATGATGGATGTGGTATATGTAGAACTGGGGACAACAATAATTTCTTCCACTGCTTTAAATGTGGTTGTTGCTATTCGATTATGTTGAAGGATTGTCATCCTTGTGTAGAAAGAGCAATGCACCATAATTTTCCTGTTTTTTTTGAGTTCTTGTTCGAGTCGACGAGGGAAATTAATGTACTACCTTGTGGGCACACTATTCATATGGATTGTTTGAAAGAGATGAAACAACACCTACAGTTCTTTTTCCCAGTGTGCTCCAAGTCGGTTTGTGATATGTCAAAGGTGTGGGAGAAACTTGACGAAGAGGTTGCAGCGACACCAATGCCGGAATCCTACCAGAATAAGAAGATCTGGATTTTATGCAATGATTGTAATGCAACTTCAGAAATCTCATTTCACAGTGTTGCACAAAAGTGCCTAAACTGCAATTCGTATAACACCCGGTAGATTAGATGATGCCATTACAACTAGTAAAAGAAATCACATTCCTACTTTCAGAAGCGACTTAACCAGTAATAGCATGCAACAAGAAAAGTTTGCATGCGACCTTTCTCATCTCGAGAAATATTCTGTAGTAGCAGAACAGTCAATGGAGAGATTTGTCTCTACAATTTCGTCCTTCAGATGCAGTGCCGGTGGTGCTCGTGCCAGTGGTCTTCGTGCCCCCCTAAAATCAGCGACGACTCAGAAATCAGTTGGGGCTCTCAAATAGACAGGTGCTTTGAAAGGGGATTTCAACAAATTTGCATACCAATCGAATAATTGCAACAGTCGGCCAGCTAGTCAGATTAAACCTATTCGATCAGCAAGACCTATCGTTGAAGGCGAAGAGTTAAGTGCCTTGAAATTTGGCAGATGACAGCATGCATTTGCAATGTGATCCAGGCATTTAAAATCCTCCTTTTGATTTCGACTTTTCTAGACATTGAGGTCTATGCAAGTGCAGGTGTCGAAAAGAGAGATGAGTTTTCCGAATAATGTTAACCTTAAACAAGAACATTTATTGAAAAAATATGTTGATTCGAATGCCGAATCTTCGTTTCGGCGGGACACTACGCGGCAAAGGTTGAAGACCTCGTCTCTGTTCGTAATCTTTTGAGTTGGATCGATATAAAATTCATGCATCATAGGTTCTTGCTAATTATATAAATGGAACTTATTCTCCGAGTAGTTTGCGAACTGCCTTCTCATATTGAGTGCAACAAGTGCATTCATGAAAACCATCTTCACCTGTCGTACCTACCGGCAAGCCTGCGAAAAGCAGCTTTCGTATTTGCGCATGTTCAATATGGAAACAAAAAGTGTTAGGGGCAATGTTTCAGTTGCTAATTTGGCGTTGATATGACTTCTTTGGTGGCGTGATACAGCATCTCGTGGCACAGTCTTTAGCATTGGCATAACTAAGAAAATGATGGTTTTAAATGGTCTGTTGAGTCGCAAACTGCAGATTCAGAGACAGAGAGCACTCCGTGATTTTTGTTGATTCTCGTTTCAGATAACGCTGCTCCTTCAGACTGACAATTCGGCCAGACTTTCGGGGGAGACCGTTGGTAGCGTTATCATTGGTAATAATAACTGAGACGTTACCATTGGGATCGATTCCAGCAATCTGAAAATACTATCTAGGAAAGGCCGCGCTCTGGCCGACCTAAGGCAATATGCGGTTGCATGCGAATATTTGGAGAAAGCCAGGAAGAGATTCAAGCTTTTGACTCTGCTGGGGAAAACTTCACAAAGAGGACGAAATAACATTGTTTCAAGTTCTACACTCGTATCTGAAAAGAAGGAGAATCGATCCTATGGGTCATCCCGCGACTGGAGTTATTGATGAGGAATTTGACAGTGCTTATCTATCGCCGCGATGGTTGGCTAGGAGAAATGGAGGCCGTTGTCATTACTACTAGTGTGCATACGTTCGTGGGTAAAGATGCTCATCTTGTTGACTCGATAGAAGTTGTCGGGCATTTCCAGAAGGAAGGGAACCAACAATCTCTTGGTTTTGCTAATCGGTGGTATCCACATTTGCTATGTCGACTGTCCTTTCTGTCACTTTGGCCATCCGCTCTTAGTCGTCTCCCCCAGCACGTTCAAATTCTCATGCAGTCTCGTGTACAAACTGAATTTCTGGATTCCATCCACTGCTAGAAATCACTGAATTTCTTTCAGAATCATTTATAATGGAATGTCCTGAGATTATGCTCAAAGAGAGGTCGCATGAGTCGTTCCCTCAATTTCGCATTTTGATTGTCAAAATGTAGAAATTTTTAGGGTTGAATGTGTAAGTCATGTCGATTTCCATTTGAATTTTTTACCAGCAAAGCATTCCTTATTTGGAATTGTTATTTCTATAAGAGTCATTGCTAGTCCCGTAAGGGTCAGGAAACATAAAAGAAAATTTATATTCGACACGGGTAAAAGCTTATGATAAATTCCTGGTTAGAATTCGACTGCAAATTCATTCCACCAGAAAAAGGAAATGACAAGGCCCCGCCTTGTGGTTTTGGTACATTTCACCAAAGGCACTTGATTGATGGGAAGCTGGTTGCTATTGGCATGTTGGGTATAATGTCCAGGTCGCATGTTGAGCCGTTACATGTTTCACGATCCAGACCACGCATTTTTATCGTTGGGTAAGTACACAGCTATACAGGAAATAATGCAGGTTTAGCAGCAGTTGTGGACAAACTTCTCTGCATACATTTGTTTTTTGCCCAGACACTGCGGATTTAGAAATGAAAGTGGAGAACTTCAGATAATTCATAATAAGTCGTGAGACACCAAACAGTCAGCATCCGGAATTTGAAGGAGAGATGACCCCAAATAGCAGAACACCTGGCAGCCGCGAATTCCAGAGAAGACGAACCATTTCAGATTCCTGGAACGCCTAGGGTCTAAATTTTTCTTCTTAAAAGACTGATGTAGGTAAAAAAAAAAGGGGAGCCTGGGAGCCTTTCACAGGCTGGGTTTGTAATGTATTATTTTTTATCAAATATAGAACAGAGTTCAAGAGATTCTATACTTTGTCACTGTCTGATTCCGTTTTCTTCCAGTATTATCGTTTCTGAAGTTTCATCACTGTTTTTTGCCTTATGTTCGTTATTTCAGCTTGTAATGGTTACAATTCAGTACAACCTCTGTTGTAGCTATTTGAAACATCCCTTAATGTGCAGTTTTTCCTCTGTTTTGCCGTGAGTGAAACAAGACCTGCGCTTTAATCGTTTTGCCTCATTTACAAGTTTTATTTGTGCGCAGCCTTTCCTCTGTATTTCAGTGAGACAAGACCTGCGTTCAGATATTTGAAGTTTCAGTGTTATTTCTTCTATTGAAAGGAAGACCAGATGCTTGGATTTTTCTTTCAGTTTTGTTCATCCCTATCTGCTATCCATCCTCATGATATTTTAAAATGAATTAGACAAACGAGGTCATGCCTTTTGTTTCTGATCTATAAATGAGTAGAATGATTATTTTCAACTTAGTTCTAGAAGCTTCCTATGACTGATCAATCAACAAGATTTATTTCTTTTAAAAATGTGCTAAGACTTGGCTCTTTCACAGCCTAGAGTCAACTCTTGCGACAACAGGTTGGATGCCATAGGAAATGCAGCACTGTTGGATGACACAAAGATCCCGTCCCTGGTGAAACCACCCGATGTTGTATGGTTGCGGGTGTGGTGTTGTTGACAACCCCAATTGTTTGACGACCTTAGTTGAGATGAGGTTTTTCTAGCTATCGTTATCAACAATGAAATGCAATGGGGTTCCCTTCACCCACATCTCTGAATGGAAGAGGCATTCCCCCTCTTTAGGATCGACAAGTTCTTCTGGTTGAATTGTTGTGGTCGTGACAGTAGCAATGGGGTTTGCGTCAATGATCTATTTGTTTTCAATATTTTCTGGATCAGATTCTAAATCAGGTTTCAGCTCTATGTCTTTGACCTCGGCCACCAATGACTGTTTCGAGTGACATTCATCAATGTTGTGCCAGGGGATTCTGTGGAAGTCACACCACTTCCCACTGTTATTCTTTGTATTTCCTTTACCCTTCTTGTCATGTGTCTTAGACTAGTTTTCTAGAGGTTGTTGGTTAGGGTCATCTTTACCATTCTTTGGATGTTGCATATTTTCATACCCGAATTCCCATTTGTTCTGGTGCCTAAATTTCTACTCGATTTTGACAGCATATCGATAAGCAGCTCCCAATGATGAGATGTTTAGGAAATCCATTTCAGTTTGGATGTACCTATGCAGATCCCCACAGTATTTCAAAACCATATGTCACTTAGAGTATTTGATACCCATATTGGTGCGCAAGGTATGGAAAGTATTTCTGAACTCCAGCACTATTTGGCTCTTCTCTTGTCACAGTGTGGTCCATCTCATGTACTGGTCTTCATAGTTATCGACAGGGTAGTATTGTTCCTTAATCCCATCCACAAAAAAATACCAAGTGGGCTCAGCCCCATATATTCCAGATTCCTCTGTGGAACTTTTCTCCCATTAATTTTCCCACCGATGTTTGACATGGGGGAGAGACTTAAGGAGTACGAAGGTGATATTTTCCCTATCGAAAAAAATTTGAATAGAGAAATAACCTTCTAATAGGTTTAACCATTTTTCTAGGGCATCCGCATCTATCTGACCTTCAAATATGGGAATATCAAAATTAAATTGTACCTTGAAGGGAGAGGTTCCTCCAAAATGGTCGCTTGATGAAGATGTGTCTGTTGTTATCGGTGGGCGTTGAAGGATGTGTGCAAAATTATCCATCATTTAGTCCCTCTGTCGTGCGAGAGCTTTCTCAAGCAACATGTTAATAGAATCTTTTGCTCCGCCATTTTTCTTCTATGTCGCCATTGAGGGTTTTTTGGGCATGCGAGAGTGATCGTCCACAATTGAGACAAGCTCAATACCCAACTGGCTATACTCACACCTCGTCGGGGCCATGCGCTGAAAAACGATCAAGAGCAGCCTGCTCTGATACCACTGATCCGGATTATTTTTAGAACGAAATGAAAGCAAAGATATTACATTGAAATACTCATGAAAATTGCCAGAAATAGAGAAATACATCAATACTTGATTTCTATTAATGAAATAAGTGTAAAGAGAATGTAAAAATATAGAAAGACTCGCTAGAATGGTGGCAGCTTTATCTCTGAGAAGAGATGTGACGGCTACGCTCATTCGCAAGAAGATGATTACAATGAGGGTCTGAAGGCATTTTTATGATAAAAATGAATGTCAAAACCCTAGACATCCAAAAACCTAACCCTAGGAGATGAAACGCCAAAAGTCATGTGGGCCCCGTTTAGGGAAGTTAGTACATTAACTTTCCAAGGTCATAACTTTTGTATACGATCTTCATTTTAGGCACATGATATCCTGTTGGAAAGGTATTTTCGATAACTATGCATTATGCTGTCAAAATTTGAATCCGTCTATATTTTGACTCTAGAACACCAAAAAAACATTGTTTAGGGTCCCAAAACGGCCCTGGAAGTACAGAAAGATGTGCTAACATAAAAACTTCCAAAATAATCCAGTTGGATTAGGTGGGTAGCCACCAATATCCACCTAGATCAATATCAGGTTGAATGATATGTTTTAAATGCAATTAGTACCATGTGCAGGATGAACTAACTAATTTACATGGTTCATTGATGTGTAACGTGGAAATCACATGCCAATACTTTATGGTTATGCATGATATTGTATTATAAACTAACCTACAATTTGAATGGGCTATGTAATGGCCTAAGAAGTGTGATATTAAGTGGTCAATGTCATGGACATATAATGAGAAATGGTATTATAGGAAGCATCATTATGGTATTTTTATATTGGTTCAAATGCATTGCTATGATATTTGGGCAAGAGGACGTTTTTCAAGTGGCACGGTTGTTGAAACTAGATATTTGGTGACAAAAGTCCCACAACACAACACCACAATATGGTCCATGATAGGGTGTTGACCCCATTTATATCATGAGGGGTGGAGGTATTTTCCATTATTTATCCTCTAAAACTTGAATTCATGGGAGAGTTATGTTAAGACACACTCCCATAGATGTGTGATGGTGATTGTCAATTGCCTACTAGGGAAGCTTGGTCAATGTAGTTGACGCTTCCACTCATGAGTTCTATCTAGAGTTAGATCAATGTAGTTGATGCTCCAGTATAGTCTAGCATAGGAAGGATAAGATCTGGAAGATGGAAGTATGGTATGGAGGAAGGTTGGTTTGGTGTATTTGAGAATGATGTTGCGCTTTAGTCATATAACCTTAGTGTCTAATTTATTCCCTTTTGTTTTTGTATTAAATGCTTAAATCAATTATGATAATTTAGGTGAATGTTTCATTCGATTTAAATTGTTGTGGTTGATGAATTATTGTTATTATATTAGTATAAATGATTGATTGATTCATTATGGGGTTTATTGCACTATCGACTTGTTTGTGAACGTATAGGAACTATGCATTAGATATGATGGTGGTTGTCATTAGTACACACACAAGCTATGTATGCTTTAGTTATGCATACATACCTTGTATGTGTACACTAGTATCATTACAATGTATTAAAATTAATAATTGTTGTTTGGCAATGGTGTGTAATGCCTTAATATATTTTATTTATTTAGATTTAATGTTATTATTGAATTAATTTATTTACTTAGAGTTTTTTTTTTTTTTTTGTTAGTTTGTCTGTGACATGTGGGACTAACCCGTGGCTAAGAAACCATGATTCAGGGGCATCTAAGACGTCAAAATTACCCAAGGATCGCACCCAGCCTAAACCACACCAACCCTTAATATGGCCGGATTTTTTGTCCCCGCAGGTTTCGAACCGGTGATTTTAACATCACGGAGTACCTTAACAACACACTCCGTCACCGACTGTCCTACACCTCAGGGACATAATTTATTTACTTAGAGTTAATGTTATTAATTAAATTAATTAATTTATTTAGAGTTAATGTTATTTATTAAATTATTGATTTAATTAGATTTAATGTTGTTCATTAAATTATTGATTTAATTCAATGTGTGTGTGTAAAGCTACATGTTGATTTGATTTAAATGAAGTATGGCATGATTCGAATGGTATTTATTAAATTTGGATAGCATGTCAAATAGGATGTCAGTGAGGGATGGCTATGATGATGGAGTTGATATTCCTAAGGGAAAAGGTGGTGGAAGAAGGAAATAAGGGGCGGAGGGATAGGTTTAGGTTACGAGTGTCGAAAGAGATGATTATGGTTTTGGAAGGGACGAAAACCATTGAATTAGGGGAAGTATTGTAACCATGATTGTATGAAAAATGGGACTGTGTATTTGACTAAAATTGTGATTTTGACTGAAATTATTGGACATACCAGTGGGTTTTTTTTCTAGGACTTTGGGCATGGAGGGATAGGAAACCCTCCAAGGTTTCTTAGAGCTAAGGAGCCAGGAAGGTTGCTCCTAATTGGATGGGTGGAAAAATGTGGTTTTGGGCAGTTGATAATAGACAAGAGACAACTTAGCAGGATCAAGGGACATAAGAAACTTCACAAGAGGTATTTTACTATTCTACTTATCCCTAAATAGATATGACCAATTTGTTAATTTATGAGGCTCTAAATCAAAATTTATGTTGTATATTGAAATTTTGTTATAAGGCTACTCTAAACTTTGAAATTGAGATTTGAATAGTGAATCCAACAAAAATTACAAACATAAACTTATTTCTTATGTTCATAAGAAGTCTTTTTTATAAATAGAAAGAGACAAATTTAAACTACAAAAGTTATTATTTAACTCTAAAATCCTAGTGAAAGACTTTACACATGGTATAAGAGCTAGGTTTAAAAGCTCAAACCTAGAGCCTACCCACCCACTTGACTGAAATTTATACAAATTGTTCAGTAAACAACCCATAAACAACCTAGAACGTTAATTAATAACCCTTGAGTTAGAGAAGGGTCTACAACTTGAAAATAAGTTCCATATTGTATGATAAATAACTCTTCCAACCCTAAAACCATGTTATATATATAGCCCAAAAACCCTTTGTAAGAATTCCATAATCCCTTGGAATCAAACATAAACTTCTTTCTTATGTTCGTAAGAGATCTTTTACTAACAAAAAACGACACTTAGATTACAAAATTTATTTCTTAACTTTGAAGCCCTGGTGAAGGGATTTACATTTTTCTATGGTGCGTTTAAATCATGTGAACGCACCAGTGCACTCCTATTTATGGTGCACTGGTGCATTAATAATTAGGGGCATCAAAGATCGTAATAATTAATCTGTGATTAAAATATCAGTTTATTTTAATTTTAAATATCTCCAATCAATGAGTCGGGACCTTACAAGCACATTAGTGCATTACTATTGACAACGCACTAATTGAGTTTAAACACTTTGATATGCAACATTGGTTTTTATATAAAAAAAAATTACCAAAACGTACTGGTGTGCACCCGTCAAAGATGCACTGTTGTGTTTCGTATATAATCGTACCAAATTAGGTTTAAACATTTGGTTATAAAATATAATTTGTTTTTGTTTTTTTTTTAAATCAAAAACTAAGTGGTGCATTAAATTGTCAAAACAAGCATTGGTGTGCCTCAATAAATGGTGCACTAGTTGGGATTTTTTTTTATAATCTAATGGTGTGCTAAGAACAGTTAAACACATTGGTGCATCTTACTATTAGGTACGATAGGGTAAAATTAAAAAATATATATATCAAACCATAATATTTTTTTTACATTTCATTTAGTACTTCCAATCATACAAGCATTAATGATCATTATCATTGTATGACCACATCATTGTCGGTGTTACCATGTTTTTGGATTCCTCAATTCCTTCGTTTCATTGGTGGATTTGGTTTATTTTTCAACTTTCCAAAATGGTTTGATATTTTCTTTTTTCATCTATGTGGCAGCCATGCCTCCTTGATAGGGAAGAAACTAAGTAAATTGTTTGTTACCTCCTCATTTACATTTTTAGCGGATTCAATTTTAAATTTTGGCTTAAAATTGTCATTTGTTTTCATTTAAAAAAAAAAGTGCAATGTGCTCAACTTGTTCAATTCACGCCGAAATATGTGGTGCATTCTACAAATTTACAGGATGCACCATTAGTAGAGCGTTGATTGACGTCGAACACACAGGTCAAACAGAATATATATATATATATATATATATATGACATTTGTTCAATGTTATTTATAATATTATAGGGCACCATACTCAATGCTTCTTGATATTATAAACATGTCATTAAGAGTTTTTTATATAAAAATATTCTAGGCCTATTGGTACACTAAGAAATGTATAGAGGCATCATTAGTGGTGCCTCTGTACACACCAACTGTTGAGGAATAGGGTGGAACACGACATGAAACAGAAAATATAGTATTGCATATAATCGAAGAGGAACAAAAAGTTTTGAAGATAGAGGTGGTGCATAAAGACACTGTTATATCACTTAAGAAAAGCGCATTATGATCATAACATCACAGTGCATATTGGATCTTGATCGCTTGATCACCATGATGATAATGACCCAAGGGGTTTTCTATTTATAGCCTCAATATCTAACCAACTTCCATAAAATCTGGAAGATCTTATCCACATGTAATCATCAGTTGGTAAGGTTGACTTCGCTAAATCAATGTTGTCGAGTTGGCTCGTCAAGGATTCTCAATCTGACTGCATACGCATCCAACTCATTTTCAATTGTTGTTCTAGTCTATCCACATCCAACTATCCTCGACTGTTCATTCGCCAGACATGTTGACTACTCAATCGATTGGTGTAGTGTGTTGGTTGATCACTTGACCTACTGTATCCAGGTGTAGGTCAACCTCTTAACCGACTAAACCTAGTATATGTGTGATGAACCATCAATGCTTTATGTTCCAACACCCCCCCTATCAACACACATCTTTGGATATTTAGGAGGTGAAATTACGTCATTATGACACCCCATAATTGCAGCTTCTTGAAGCCCAAGAATCATGTGGGCTTGATAACTTTGGCTTCAACTAAAGGTTTGGTGAAGATGTTAACAACCTGATCATATATTCTACAATATCCAAGAGAGATAATGTTCTCATTAACCAACTATCTCAAATAGTGAGCATGGAGCTCAACATGCTTCATCTTACTATGGGCAATAGGATTGTCATCAACCTGTATAGCACTCTAGTTATCACAGTAGATTGTAGTCAAGGTATGAATAGGAAGGTCAAGTTCTCCCAAAATTTGGCAACTCCATATTGCTTTAATACCTACTTGAATAGTGCCATGATATTTTTCTTTCGTAGCCAACAAAGAAACTAAATTTTGTTTCTTGCACGACCACACCAATGATCCAGTGTTGTAGAGAAACACATAGCCAAAATTGGACTTTCAATTATCATCGTTTCCAACCCATTCGGTGTTGGAGAAGTTGAAAAACTTATATAAACTTTGACAATACTTGATACCAAAATGAGTGGTACCCTTGAGATAGTGGACAATTCATTTGAATTATTTCCAGTGGCATTCTTTAGGGCCCTGCATAAACCGAGAAACCACATTAACAGCAAAGGAAATGGAATTTCAACTATGATTAAGATAAATAATATTGTCGACCAGTTGTTGATAAAGTGTAGCATCAATTGCAGGTGTTTGACACATTTTGGTAAGATTTCTTCCAAACTGAAAGGGAGTAGCACAAGGCTTGTAATCAACCATTTTAAAATGAATCAATAGATCCATCACATATTTAGAATGAGAAATGAAAAAACCATCACATAGTGGTAAAACTTGAAGACCCAAAAAATAATGCAGAGTACCAAGATATTTCATGTCAAAGGAGTCAGCAAGTTGTTTCTTCAATCTAAGGATGACATAGTTATTATTTCTAGTAATGAGTAAGTCACCTACATAAACAACAACAATCAAGGTGTCTCCATTAGTATGGAGTAAATAAAAGTTGTGATCAGATTAACAACATTTGAAACCAAGTTGAAGAAAGAAATTGTTGATCTTAGCATACCAAGTGTTGGAAATAGTGTCATTGATGTCAACAATCGATGTCTTTGATGTGATGATAAGTTGGTATGACGAATTTCC
Organism: Picea engelmannii; assembly: GCA_009831015.1. NCBI lineage: Eukaryota > Viridiplantae > Streptophyta > Pinopsida > Pinales > Pinaceae > Picea > Picea engelmannii. The sequence continues at coordinate 1,718,069 of ML778346.1, forward strand.
ATTAATATCAATAGTATAACAGTTAGCATATAATTATTGATGTCAAAAAGTTGGACGATATGCAGAGATAAAATCTCAGGAGGGTTAGCAAATGAATATCAAAGCTCAGAAGAGATGGCGTGATGAATCTCAGAAGAATCATTGGGGGATTAGTCAACAATCAGATCAATTCAAGACCGTTAATGCGCAATCATCGGATCAACGGCAGGGATGAATTGCGGAGAGCGAAAGAATAATTAAACGACTCGCTGGTTACAATCCCGCAATCGGTCTAGATCGTCAGATCTCATAAACTCAAATATCGACAACTATGGTTGATCCAACAAACGATCAGATTAAGTTGGATTAAGTCGTGGCCATCGGATGCACAATCACCAAATCTACGGTTGGATTAATTCTGTAGCTCATTATAATTATCAAGATTCTGACGGGGGGGCCTTTAAATTTTGTAAAAAAATTAGAGGGAGTTGTTGGGGCCCAACATAACAACATCCTACGAGTCTGGTTTAAGCTCTTTTCCGACTCTCTCCAAAAGTGAAACTATTGTCGAGTGAACTTGTCTCTTTCACACTCGTAAATTGGATTTGAAAGGACGTCTATTTGGTGTAAGTTTAACCCTTTTTCAAACCAAACAGACTAAATTTATGAAAATGGACATTCTTTGGTATTAAGTTGTAATTGCATCTCATTCTCTTTCTTGCAGTATTGAGCCTATTGATGGTTCTCTCTTTCGCATTATAAGCCTATCACCTCCGCGGTTTGCATCATCAGCTAAGCATATCCTTTTTTATATCCTTTGGAGCTTGACACCTTATACCACAAGAGGAAACATTCCCCTGAGTTTCCATATCCTACATGCACCTCCTTGCATTGAGCTAGGTATGTTCCAATTTTGGAACTAGTTGCTTACTCGCGACACTTGTTTCCTCCTTTGTATCATAGAATTCATTTGACTATGAAAAAACAAAAAAGATGGGCGGGAAAAGAATATTATCTTATGTTGGCAGCAGTCGTGTCGCCTTTGAACAGAGCACAAAATTTTGAGTCCACTTGTCATCAAAAATTTTGGTTTAGCATGAGCTTAGGAAGCAGATCTCATTACTTAGAGTTTACTCCCCCAACTGGTTACTCTTCCAGTTCGTATGGAGAGTTTGATTGGTACCTCCTGCATCACAAAGTTTCATCAGTAAGTCTATTCTTACAGAGTCATCCATATGTCTCTTGCTCTTGTTCAAAGGATTTCTATCAGCTTGTGTCAGCCATTTCTCAGAACTCTTGACTTTGCATGTCGGCCATACCTTTAGTGTGTCTCATATTTACATGAAGTTGTATTCCGATCATGCACCCTAGTCCTACTTTCCTTATGAGTAGGTAACCTTGAACCCAACAGTCAACTTCTCCTCATTGGTCACTGACTGGGGGGTTTCACTTATGTTTGACGGCAAGAAATCTATTCACACATTGGGATTTGTGCAATGTCTTGGATGCCATTATCCTTATTGGTGGTTTCCTCGCCTTTTTCGGCAGTTTTCCTCATTGGCTACTGTTTAGAGGGTCTTTTTCGTGCACTACTTGCATTGGGTGCATGCGAAAGATGCACATGGTCATTGGTTCGTGAACATCTTCTTCGTTCGAGTTCCTCCAAATCATCAAGCTCGTGCTTTGTACCTCGTGATGAATGATGAGAGATGCCTTAATTCTCTCCTTTCAGCAAGTCTCCTTCCATCGACTTCAACCCATCTATTCTGGAAACGATACCAAGAGTCCTATGAGTACCTAGAGGCTTGCAGTCATCAGTGGCAGGTTCTCTCGCCATCGACAGTAGGGAATACATCAATGTCTCATGATCGATGGATTCTTAAAGTGTTCGACCTCAACTCTATTATTTGCACTTGTAAGAATGCACTCGATGCCTTAATACCTACTTTCATTATCGGTAGGTTGTCTCGCGTTTGTTAACGGTATACCTTAATGACCAGTAATCAAACGAAGTCTCATTGTGTTTGACCTCAACTCCTTTATTCACATAATGTAGACTTGCACCTTTGGTGGATCGTGTAGAAGACTTGAAGACATCAGTTCATAGTCGCATCTTTCTTAAGTTGTTGCTATCTTTCATTGGACCGGTACCTAAATGATTTCAGTGATCATGGGAGATCATATTGTACTCCATTGTATACAGGTATCTTCAGATTGATTTTGAGATTAGTTTCACTGGGCCTTGTTCGTGACTATGACATCCTATGGCATGTATCTACTCTTGTATTGATTATTCATGGCCATGGACAGTTGTTTGGTATATTTCCACATGGATCTGCAATGTAATTCAAATTGGCAGCCATGTGCACTAAGTTTGTATGGATTGTAATATTCTTATGAGCAACTAGTTCGTCCAGTTGGGTCTCCATTACTCTACTTCTGGGAATTATAATATTATATGTCCATAGCAGATACTCCTCTGATCTCACACATTAGAGGGCACATTTTTTAGCAAGATTTGTCTCACCATATGTAAGCTTGCTCAGAGGGCCTTTTTCCATTTCCCTATGCATACTTGAAGCCCCTTTTTGCAATTCCCGGAGCTAAAAATTGTATTTTTCCACAGATATGCTCACTCACAGCTATATCACATGTGTATACATAGGTTGCACCATTACAACCTGCATACATCAGTATTTGTGCCCAAAACTAAAAAATGGTGTCGTGTTTCCATGTCACGTCACGAGATCCATGATCCTTGACCTTCCATACACTGAAAACGTTTCGACTCGGCCATTCAGTTCCATTTGAAGGCTATAAATGGGCCATATCCAAGCTTTGGAAAAGAGGAGAAGAATTCAACTTTGAGAGCAAAGTTACTCTGGAGAAATTATTCACTTCATATTGAGTCTGCATCCCTTTGTTCGTTTAAGTCTGAACACATTGTTCAGCCCCCAAGCTCTTCCCTATTTGATGGAGAACCTCATTGTCTCTCTCATATGAGTTTGCCTTTGGTGGAGGATTGAAGTGGTGGAGGCCCAGTTGGAAGGGACTTAGTTTCTCGGTTCTGAATCTGCTGACACTGAAGTTTGACATTCATACACTTCTGTTGATTACATTTTAATAGAAATAGTCTTTTCTCATCCAATTAATGTCTTGCAAATATTTGAATCGTTATTCCATGGGCATATTTGTTATGAATATTGATTTATTATGCTATTGAATGTGCTAACTTTATATATTATCACCATATGCTTGTGTATCTTGGTTGTTGAGGACAAGTTGCAGGTGTATTGCTTTGAGTCAAGTTCTCAACGGTGGACTTCATCGAACGTCTGGACGAGGTAGGCTCTTTATCTTGTCTTTTTAGCATATTTGTTTATATAGCATACCTGAGATTAGAGTTGATTTATGCATTCATTTCCATCTGTTGTGGTTTACCCCATGCCATAGAGTGATTTTCCTCGTAACAAATATCAACATATATGTCACTATGAAGGTTCTCATAACCAATATTTATACATTGCAAATAAGGTCGTATAGATCCCAATCTCACAAATTCTATAAATTGTTTTACATATGAAATAACACATGTGTGTATTCAATATCGGATCTAACATTTCATGGGTGCATAGAATAAGCTTTATCATCCACGTAAATGGAGAAATTCATGACTTGTTTCATGAATTTATCTCAAGCGATCTCGTTAATATCTCATGTTGATTTGGTGTGAATTCAGATCGTGTGGTTTGCCATTTGTTTATGCTTTGATTGTAGCTTTGACTCGTCTTCCACGCTGACCCAGAGGACTCTTGGCCTGAGTTAATAGGTGGATGAGATTCAGGTACTGATTTGGCATCTTCTACAAGTCATGATCTCAACCTAGAGTGTGCACAACCATGTGGAACAATGATTCTACTACAAAAACAGTTAGTGGCTAGAAAAATATATTTGAGTTGCTACAGAATCAGAAATTTTGTAGAGACTCATTAAAAGTAATAACTAGTTAAACCAAATTGCATAAGGAAGAATAGAAATGTGCTTAGAATAAACAATTTACCTTTAATATTCTTCAATACACAAATTATGTAGTTGAGCAAGATAATCATGGCAAAAAAGGGTAAAATGGGGTGTAAGTTGGTTCATAAGTATAGGTTTTGGAGGGAAGTGTTTCGTAGAAAAGTGACAAAAAGAGTATGATTTGAGGACTCAACATGCTCCATCGCGTCATTCCTTAAGCACCTCAAAGTAAAACCATGACAAGCCTTAGTCATTTGAAGAGCATGGTCCCCTTGAATGTGCATATAATGGACTATCTCATCTCTTAGATAATAGGAACACAACTAAAGTGACACACTTGCCAAATGGTCAATCCTACAACGAACATCACATGTCGAGCATGAACACAATCAAAGTCACATATATCAATCATGATCTCTATTTAAAGAGCATGGAGGATCATTTTCTAATGATCGATTGTGAGAAACTTGAAGAAATACAACAGCATAATAATGGAGCAAATAATCCAATAACAATGAACACTCAACTCAACCTTTCTTATTACCAAAGCATGAATTTATATAATGAGAGAAGACGTTACGAAAAATCATCTTCTCCTACAATCTCTCAACAATCTCTCCATAAATCTCGCAAATATATTTCCTAACCTTAATTATGCTTTCGAGACATAACAAATAACAATAATACTAAAAACAATTACATCTAGAATATGATAAATGAATCATTATTCCAACATTTCTCCCCCATAATTATCATTTGGAAATATTCCAAGATCATCTTTGAATTTGCAGAACTTTTCCTTTGATAGTGCTTTGGTGAAAATATCAGCTACTTGTTCATATCTTCTGCAATAACTGATCTCGACCACACCTTGTTGAACTAAATCTCGAACAAAATGATATTTAATATCAATATGCTTGGTCTTCTTATGAAAAATTAGATTGTTGGTCATCTGAATAGCACTTGATTATCACATATCCACTGAACAGGTTGTTCATGTTTCTCATTAAGATCCTCCAAAATTCTTCTTAACCAAAATGCTTCACATGTTGTTGTTTCTACTGCTTTATACTCTGCTTCTGTTGTGGAGAGAGAAAATGTAGGTTTCTTTTCGTGCTCCAAGCAACTATTGTTGAACCCATGCTGAATGAATATCCTAAAGTTGATTTTTTATCATCCATGCAACCTGCCCAATCTGAATCTATATAACCAATAAGCCTAAAATCTTATGTAGATCTGTATATCAAACCATAACCAATTTTACCATGTAGATATCTCAAAATCCTCTTAGTTGTTTTCCAATGTACTTCCTTGGGGTTTGACATGAATCTAGATACCATACTGACTGCAAAAGATATATTTGGTCGAGTTGTAGTTAAGTAGATCAAACTTCCAACCAATTGACGATACAAAGTAATATCAACTTATTTGGATTCATCATGTCCGTATAACTTCAACCCAACTTCAAAAGGAGTTGTTACTAGCTTGCAACTCATCATTCTGAACTTCTTCAGAATATCCAAAGTATACTTTCCTTGTGACATCAAAATACCATCTTCTTTCTGCAAAACTTCAATTCCCAAGAAATATGTAACTCTCCAAGATCTGTCATCTCAAACTCAACAATGATGTGTGACTTAAACTTTTGAAATAAGTCAACATTGTTCCCTGTGTAGATCAAATCATCAACATAAAGTGCAACAATCATAATATCTTGACCTGACTGAAGAATATAAAGATTGGGCTCAGATAAACTTTTGATTAAGCCATGATCCTAGAAGTATTTATCAATTCTTGAATACCAAGCCCCCGATGCCTTTTTAAGACCATATAAAGCCTTCTTCAACCTGTAAAATTTATCTTCTTTACCTGGAACTTCAAAAACTTCAGGCTACTCCACATGAATTTCTTCATCCACATAACCATTCAAGAAAGATGACTTAACATCCATTTGAAAAATTGTCCATTTATACTAAGCAGCTAATGCAAGAACCATCCTGATTGTATCCATCTTGGCCACCGGGGAAAATGTCTCAGTACAGTCAATGCCTTCTCTCTGTGCATAACCTTTTGCAACTAAACGAGCCTTATACTTATCGATTGTGCCATCTGAATTATACTTAGTTTTATAAACCCATTTAGTACCAATCACCTCTTTACCTTCTGGTAATTTCACCAAATCCTATGTATCATTTCTCACCAAAGCATTCAACTTTGCTTCCATAATTCATTCCATTATTTCTTTCGTGATGCTTCTACATAAGTTTATGGTTCATCCATCTTCATTACCTATGTCATAAGTGCATAATTCACAAGATTACTTTGGGATCTAGTAATCCTTCTTTCAAAATTTCTATCTAACATATTATTTTTTGAATGACTTCTTTCAAACCACTTAGGTTTCTTCTTAAATTCATCTTCCTTTACTGACTTGGAATGTGATTCACCATCAATAGTAACTGTATCTTATTTTAATTTCAACTGTACAAGTTATGACTGATAAATTCCTTGCTCATCAAATACAACATCTTTGCTTATTCTTACTTTCTTTGCTTGAGGATCAAACAACATGTAACTTCTTGTTTCAATATTGTAACCAATGAAAATACACTTCACACATTTATCATCCAATTTGCTTCTTGTTTCCTTCGGAACATGTGCATATTCAATACAACCAAAAACTTCCATATGTGCAACACCTGGTTTATGTCCTGACCATGCTTCTTCGAGAGTCAAATTCAACACTGCCTTTGTAGTACATCTATTAAGAATGTATATTGATGTGTGTATTTCTTCAGCCCAAAACTCATTACCAAGTGACTTAGCCTTTAACATGCTCCTAAAAATCTCAACTATGGTTTTGTTTTTCCTCCCCTACACTCCATTCTATTGAGGAGAGTATGAATTGGTAAACTCTTGCTTTATACCATTCTTCCTGCAATAATTCAAGAATTCATTTGACATGTATTCTCCCCCATTATCTGTTCTTAGGGTGAGAATCTTGAAACCACTTTGCTTTTCAACCAATGCCTTGAACTCAAGAAAATGAGAAAACACTTCAGATTTCTCCTGCAAAAAATACACCCAAGTCTTCCTTGAAAAATCATCAATGAAAGTGAGAAAATAACTAGCCTTTCCAAAAGACATTGTCTCCATTGGACCACGCAAATATGAATGCACCAACGCTAGATGTTCACTACCCTTCCAAGTTTTATTTGAGAAACTTTCCCTATGTTGTTTCCCAAAAATACATCCTTCACACACTTCATCATCATTCTTGATATAAGGAAGACCATTCACCATATTCTTCTTTCGAAGAAACACCAAACTCTGAAAATTCAAATGTCTCATTCTTAAATGCCAAATCTTGTTGTTCATCTCTTCTGTTGCATTCAAACTTTTTGAATTACTGGAATCAAAAGAAAGCTTGAAAATTATATCTTCAGTCATTTCTCCTTTTGCCACAACTTCATTATGATTCAACTTATCCATGATTAAACATGCATTGTTATCAAACACTAACTTATAGTTCTTCTCCATCATCTATCCTACAGAAAGTGCGCTCTTCTTAAATGTTGGTGTCAACAATGTGTCATCAATAAACTTCTTCTTTCCATGCAATGTTGGGATTGCAACTGTGCCTTTCCCTTCAACTTTTGAAACTCTATTATCACCAAATACAACTTTACTAGAATAGTTGTCATTAATTCTAGTAAACAACTCATCTTGAGATGTCCTATGAGTTGAACATCCCGAATCAGTATACCATGCTTCACTTTCTTCATTATGTGCCATGAAACTTGATATGAATAACCTCTCATTCATGGTTTCCTCTACCACTGTATTAGCACCTTTGTTTTCCATATCTCTCATTTTTGCACAACAATTTCTTTCAAGATGACCATATTTATGACAATAATGACATTATGGGCCTTGTCAATCTTGAGATCCTTCTCTTCCTCTTCCCCTTCCACAAAAACTGTCTCTGCTTCGTCCTCTTAATTGACTTGAACTTCCTCTAAACTAACTTGGGCTTCTTCCTCTTCCTTTAAATGCATTTCCTTGATAATTATGTGATTGTTGTGGATTTTTATTATGACTCTAATTTTGATATTGACTTCTACATCTTCCTCTTCCTCTATGCCTTGTAGAAAAATCATGTTCCACCTCTCCAGTTGGTTGATTTTCTTCAACAGTAAGCAAAAATCCACTTAAATCATCAATCTTCATTTTATTTAAATATTTGGAAACCATAATACTAGTGGTGACCATCTGAAACTTGGGCAAAACATTTCTTAAAATATTCTCAATTAGTCTCCTTTCTAGAACATCTTCACCTAAGGACCTCATCTGATTAACAATATCTTGCATCTTTGTGATGTAATCATGAATAGATTATTACTTTGCATGTTGGCATTTTCAAAATGTATCCTTGGTGTTTTCATTTTAGCTACAACCACACCTTCATATGTATTCTTTAAAATATCCCAAGCTTGCTTAGATGATTATGCAGCATTAATTCTTGTAAATATAGTTTATTCAATTGCGCTCCCTATAAGTGAAAGTGATTCATTATCTTTCTTAATAATTTCCTTTAAATCTTTCTTGTCATTATCACTTAATGTTTTGAATTCATCAGCATAAGGCATAGTATATCCATCAATTACAAGCTCCCATAAATCTTTAGTGATGAATATAGGTTGCATGTGTTTGCTCCAATAGAAATAATTTGTGCCAACAAGTTTAGGCAACACAATATTTCTTGTCGCCATGAAGAATAAATAAGAATGAGAGAGGAATAATACTCAAGATCAAAATAAAGTGTCCCACTTCGCCCGGGACAAGAACCAATGTCCCAAAAAAAATTGGGACTCAACCACCACCAAAAAATAATTATTCTATTAATGTTTGAGTACAATGAAGAGCTAAAAGCTCAATTCTTTCAAAGGATTACAATCAACACTTCTTATATCTCCCTTCGCTAACAAATATTACATTTATTCTCTCATAAAAATAGAGCACTAATTCTCTCTCATTACTAAATCTCTCTGATATACAACCATCCACCTATTATCTCTTTGTTGGCCACCAAATGAATAAAAAATTACAACCCTTTCCTTTTACACTTTGAATATAATAATAATCAAAGATTATGTTCTTCAAGTAATTGAATAAATGAAGGCCTGTCAAAGAAAATGAATAATCGACCATACAAACACGAGAGATCCTACAATTACACCAATTATGCACTCGATTTCCAAATGGATTTATCAACTATTACAACAAGCCAACATGTATCATCGTCCTGCCAAATTAAAAGATATTTTATTCAATTTAAAAAAAAAACTTATAATTTCAGCACATGTCAGAATCGAGCACTGGTAAGACTTCATACTCACGCATAGATGGTTTTATGCACTAGACACCAGATCACTCTAGATCCCACCAGATCTCTCCAATTCGCACTTAATCGCTCGACGCACCAGATAGCCACCAAATCGCTCAGTCCACATGATAAAGCCAGCAATACACACTCCAACGCAACACATGAATACCAAACTACTCAAACAACAATTCACCAAACACTGCAAGCTCGCCCACAGAGAATTGTGAATTCGCCCAATGTAAAACAATATTAATACCTCGCAATTAAAAAAAACATTATGAACAAACTTCGCTCTGATACCAAATGAAGAAATACACCAGCATAATAATGGAGCAAATAATCCAATAACAATGAACACTCAACTCAACCTTTCTTATTAGCAAAGCATGAATTTATACAATGAGAGAAGATGTTACGGGAAATCATCTTCTCCTACAATATCTCAACAATATCTCCAATAATCTCTCCATAAATCTCTCAAATATATTTCCTAAAGTTAATTATACTTTCGAGACATAACAAATAACAATAATATTAAAAACAATTACATCTAGAATATGATAAATGAATCATTATTCCAACAAAACTCATATGTGTTTTATTTTCCTTCTACATTAATATAATGTCTCAAGTGATCTTATTGGTTGGGCTATGGATTGTTTCCCTCTTTGAGGTTTTTAACCATTTAATACATTAGTGTAGTAATCTTTGATATTGTTGGATTACTGAGAGGGGGGGTGAATCAGTAATAGAGAAATTTGATCCTTTTTAACCACAAAATGCAAGTGTTATATCAATGCAGCATTATCATCCAATAGTTGCAAAGTAAATAAACAATGAGCAAATGAGAAATCATACGCATACACAATACACCAGTGTTTTACGTGGAAACCCAAAGCGGGAGAAAACCACAGAAATTTTTTTCTTATATGTCTTTAAGAATTACATTCATTGGAAGCGCCAACTTCCTTTGTTTTCTAGTTGCAACTGGAAGGAGGCTCCAACCCCCTAGTTTCTCAGGCTACAACCTCAAGGAAGCCCCAACTCCCCAATTCTCTTGCTACAAACAGAAGGAGGCTACAACCCCCTATGTTCTCCGACTACAACCAGAAGGTGGCTACAACCAGTTGTCCTTGCTTCGTCCAACCACCCTGAAATATAAGTAGAATGATGGAACCACTATCACACTATCACTGTGAGATATACTGATGTAAACCTGTACCAATCAACCTGCACCAAACAACCTGTAACAAACAACCTATAATCAACATGTAAACAACATGTACCAATAACATGTGCCAACATGTACCATGCATCAACCTCTACCTCAGTCTATACCATAAACAAGTGCATCAACCATGCACCAAACCTGTACAAATAACCTGTCACAACAACCTTTTTCTTCTTGTAGCGTTATGCTGCCGCAATTTTTCTGCCACACTTTTTCTACCGTGGCTTTTCTGCCGCACTTTTTCTACCGCACTTTTCCTGCCGCACTTTTTCTATCGTAGTTTTCCTGCCACGATTTTTCTGCTGCGATTTTTTTGTCGCACTTTTTCTACCGCACTTTTCTCTATCAGTAATACCTACCCAAATAACCTTTCCCAAAATAGATATTCAATAGGTGATTAAATGAGAAACCTTTGTCTCTTATTTATAATTTCATGTAGCTTCCTCAAGGGCTTACCTTCTAACCATATTAACCCACTTTCCTTATTTTAGGGCTAACCCACTTCTAACCACTTGTCCACTTAACTTAACCACTTTCCATAATTAGTAAGTTCTCCATTAACTTTATTATTTAAATAATTTATTTTTCATCATCTTTGACTTATAGTACACTTATCACTTCACTTTATTATTTAAATAATTTCTTCTTTGCAAACACTTTGACTACTTTGACCTTTTGGGGCTTCTAGATGACTCATGAGGGTTCTCCAACTTCACATGGCCATAACTCTCTAACCGTGAGGAGTTATGTGACGTTCCACATACCACCGGAAATGGCATGACATTTATTATCCATATAGAATAGTCTTACCTACAAATATATCAAAACTCATATGATTATCCATCGAATAAACTTGGGTCCATTACCCAAACCTTTATGCTACCTAAATTCGCTATCAGACTTTCTTCAAGGGTTGACATCAATGACAACCAACCCAATTAATCAACAATATCCCCCTTTGGCATTGATGGCAACACTCTGATGCAATACTGAGGTCATGTCATGCAATACTGAAGTCATATCACTCATGTTCCCCCTAGAACCATGGTTGTATGCTTTGCATCTGATAAATATCTCCCCCTTTGTCATCAATGGCAAAGGTATCTTTCCATCCGGGCTTGCTCCCCCTAACTGAATTGTCCCTGAAATTGATCTCCCAACCTGAACTGTCCTCTTTACGGTGCTTCCTCATGTAAATCTAGGACATATCAGATAAGCATTCAAAATCATTCATTTTGGAGTAGAAATTACTCCAAGTCTCCGGCAAAGATACTCAAAGGCTTCTCTTGGAAGCGGTTTTGTAAGGATGTCTTCCACTTGTTCTTTTGTGCCCACATATTCAACTCTGATGTTCTTCTCTACAACCTGTTCTCGTAGAAAGTGATACTTGATTTGAATGTGATTCGTCTTGGAGTGCATCACCGGGTTCTTTGAAATACTAATGGCACTTGTATTATCACAATAGATTGGAATGGGATCATCATACTCAACCTGTATATTTGTCAGAGTTTGTTTCATCCATAGAACCTATGTACAACATGTTGTTGCTACAATATACTCTACTTCGACTGTAGATAAGGATATTGATGATTGTTTCTTTCTTAGCTGATCCATATGTATATTGGTGGCCACCCACCTATTCCAACTGCCTCCTCGTGTTCGTTTTTTGCTCAGCACATTCTTTTGTAGTGCTTTGTAATTGTGGATTCTACACTTCTGAGTTGTCTGAAGCCCCACACATCCTCTAGGTGGATACGGGTGGCCTCTTTCCTAATCCAACTGGCTTATTTTGTATGTTTTCATGTCAGCACATCTTGTTGTACTTCTGAGGCCATTTTGGGGACCTAAACGTTGTTGTTTTGGCTCGCCATAGTAAAAATATATATTGAATCAGAGTTTGACTACAAAATGTGTATCTCTCTGAAAGACCTTTCCAACGGGCTATCACACACCTAAAACGAAGGTCGTATGCAAACGTTATGGCCCTAGGAAGTTGAGATACCAAATTACACCAACTTACCCATAGGGCCCACATGACTTTTGGCGTTTCACCTTCTAGGGTTAGGTTTTTAGATGTCTAGGGTTTTGGAATTTGTGAGTAATGTCAAAAAGGCCTCTAGAGCCTCATTGTAATCCATTCTGATCAAACTGATGCGCGTAGCAGCTACATCTCTTCTCAGAGATAGCTACCACCATTCGAGCAAGTTTCAATTCTACAATTTTATAGTTTCAGCCTATTTCATAGAAGATATTGTTCACGGGATATTTGTGTTATTCTTCATATCTCTGTGTTTATTGTATTCAGTATGTTAATCAGTTCGTTCCGCTCCTAAATCTGGATCAGTGGTATCAAAGCAGTATGCTCTTCATTTATTTTTATTCCTGCATGTCCCCGACAAGGTCTGGGTACAAGAAGTTGGGACTCGAACCAATCGATCCATTACAAGATCGGTTGCACCGAGCCCAATAAAACCCCATGGGAGACTAGAAGAAAGATGATGGAGCAGGAGATCTTATTAAAATGTTGCTCTAGGAATCCCTTGCGCGACAAAGGAACGAAATGATGGACAACTTCGCACAGATCCTTTGATGATAGCCCACGGGAGAAGCATCTTCATCAAGCGGCCATGCAACCCCCTTCAAGGTACAGTTAAATTTTGATATTCCATTATTTGAAGGATTGATAGATGCGGATGTTGTAAATAAATGGTTGAATCTGATCGAAGGATATTTTTCGGTCCACAATTTTTTCGATAGGGAAAAGATCACTTTTGCACTCCTCAAGGTCGTTCCCCATGTTAAAGACTAGTGGGATACTTACTCTGAGCAAAGGGCCATGGAGGAATTTGAAATAGTCATGGTGTCCCCTACATGGGATTCCTTACGGGACACCAATAAAGAACAATACTACCATGTTGGAAGCTACAAGGACCAGTACACCATATGGACCACCCTACGTCAAGAAAGGGACCAGACAGTACCAGACTTCACCAATATTTTCCATACCCTATGCACCAAATTCGGTATCAAAGACTCTGAGTGTCATCTGGTGCTCAAATACTGTGGTTTCTTGCATAAATACATTCAAATAGAAATGGAGTTCATGGACATCGCATCATTGGGCACGCCTTATCGATACGTTGTCAAGATCGAGCAGAAATTTAAGAAAAAACAACGAGAGTTTGGATCATAAAAGGGAAATGAGAATACGAAGAAGGGCACGGGAAAATGGTGTGAGTATCATAGAAGTCCTTGCCACAACACCGAAGAATGTCGTTCCAAGTAGTCCCTCGTGGTCGAGCTAAAGGCTTCCAAGTTAGAGGTCGATTATGATTATGAGTCAAATCATGAAGGAGGGAAGTGGATTATCGATGCTAAACCCAGTGTGATGCAGGAGAATCGTTAGCAGGCACGTGCAGCAGGACCACTCAGCACCTAGGAATATTTTTGAAATCTCAACGCTGGCAGTTACGGCGAATATTTTGAAGCACGCCTGAATTTAGCGTCGGACAATATTTTGAACCACGCTTGAACGATCGCAAGCGAAGTGGGAGTTTCCACTCCTGCTCTGGAATGTGACTAAACTAATATGGTTGTTAGGTTAGGTTTTGGAGTAGACAAGTAGTCGGGGGGAACCCTAAGGACCCTCTGAGATAAATAGAGGTTTTGTAAGCCCAAATGAGGCTCCTGCAAGTTAGTAGGAGATTTCTGAATTTTAGTTGTTGTTTTGATTTCAGTTGTAGCCATTTTACTTTTGAATGAAGATAACGGAGGAAAATTGACCCAATACATGGTGTGGACATTGTTGTCAATTCTCTGTTATTGTGTTTTCATGAATGAATGAATTTTGTTACGAGTAGATGGAATTGTGAATGTTAGAATAAGTTTCAATTGTTTCTCTTTTGTCGAATCGGTGCAAAGTGTGTGCACAAAATGCAAGGAGTGCATTGACAGGATTTGTTTCAGTTTCGAAGCTCAAAAGAGATAGCACAAAACTTTCCCTTTGCAAGGAGTGCAAAGTGACTGTTGCAAGGCGTGCACAGTCATCCGCAAGAACTCAAAACTTGTGTAAGAATTTGTTGCAAGGTGTGCATCGAGTGAAAGGAGAACGCCGGGAGGGCGAGAAGAATTTATTTTCAAGAAGTCCTTCGAATCTCAGTTATCAAAAATCCCTGAAATGCAAGGAGTGCATGAGAAGCCGAAACCTTCACGAAGGTCAAGCTCAGGAGGGATAGCACTTTTCAGAAGTGTAGTCGAGGTCCGAGAGACGGAATCGTGGGAGGATTCAAAGGTAGAAATATTTGAAGACTTAGAAAATATTCTAAGTCCGAAGAAATCAGAAGCTCGGGAGGAGGAGTGACAGTGGTCGTTGGATGGATCGATAGTCGTCAGATTAGAGTAAGGTGCACAAGCCTTAACACTTTGCACATTCAGGAGAGAGAATTCACCAAGGGTTGATAACTAAGATTTCTGAAGCCCGAAGAGTCGGAAAGCTGAAGTGAAATCTCAGTCGTCAGATCATCCGAAGTGAACCTAAGGCGTCATATCGGTCAAGCAAATCTAAGTCGTCAGATATCATGAGTTTGGGAGGAAGCAAGTTTGAAACTTGAGATTCTCGAAGCGCGAAGAGCTAGAAACCCGAAGTGAATCCCAAGTGTCATATCAACCGAAGCAGATCTGAGTTGTCAGATCAGCCAAAGTAAAATTCAAGCATCGGATCGCCCAAGCGAATCTAAGCCATCAGATATCATGAGCCCAAGAGGAGGCAAGTTGATATTTGAGATTTGCGAAGTCTGAAGAGCTGGAGATCCGAAGCAAATCCCAATCGTTCGATCAGTCGAAGTAGATCTGAGTCGTTAGATCACCCAAAGTAAAGCTCAGGCGTCAGATCATCTGAAGTGAATCTGAGCCGTTAGATTCAAAGGAGACGTGGCATGAATCTGAGAACTCCAGGTAAAGTCCCGAAGTAAATCTAAGCCATAAGATCTAGAGGAGACATGGCGAAGATCTGAGAACTCCAGGTAAAGTCCCGAAGTGAATCTGAGCCATCAGATATGGAGGAGACGTGGCGTAGATCTAAGCACTCTAGGTAAAGTCCCGAAGTGATTCGTAGCCGTCGGATCTAGGGGAGATGTGGCATAAATCCATGTACTCTGGGTAAAGACCCAAAGTAATCCTCAATTGTCAGATCAGGAGGACACGTGTAGGTGGATCATAGCCTTCAAATAAAATCCATTTGGAAAAAGGCGAAGTTTGAGATTTGAGATCTCAGAAGTCCGAAGACTTGGAGGAGATCTCGATCATCGATCGAGAGGAGGGCCACAGGACCGTTGATTCGAGTTGAAAGGTAAAACACCTGAAGTGAAGACAAGACCATTGGTTGTGAGGATAGGTGTTCGCAGATCGTCAACTCTGGAAGATTGGAGTACGGAAGGAAGCGAGGTTTGAGATTTCGAATTCCTGAAGTCAGGAATCGTGAAGAGATCTGGACCATTGATCCCAAGAAATAGATCTTGGTCGTCCATTCGAGAGCACCGTCAAGATCGTGAGATCGACGGTCATCTCTCATTTCGGGGACAGAAAGTGCTCGACCTTTACGAGGTTGAGGGAAGGCCTAGATCGAGACCATAATTTTAGAGAAAAGACACATGGAGGCTCAAGGTGAATATCGGGTCAAAAAGCGGTTTGACCCCAACCCACTCTTGAGTGCACCCAAAATCGCACATAGGCGTGAGGTCATCGCCCAAGGTCACATCCGAGGAGGGGCCGAGAGAAAAGGCACTAATGCCAATTTTGAGATTTCGCAGAACATGAAAGGAAAGGTCGCGGGTATTGTGAAGCCTGCGCAGGGAGCTGAGAGGACCTGTGTCTAATATAGAATGAAACCAGCAAGGTTTCAGAGAGTAGTTTGACTCCAGAATCACAGATACTGACCGGGAGGTCGCGCATCCCTTAGGAGAGAAGGGGGTCTACACAAAGTGGTATCAGAGTTGTTATTTTTTTTGCAGACAGTAGACAAAGGAGACGTGGTGAAGGAGATAGTCTCATACCATCGAGAGATATCAAAGTTGATTTCGTCTATGTATTTCAGGAAAAGGGTATAGAGAAGACCATCTTACTACATCAAGTAGTATTCAGAGTCGAATTATCTCTGTAGATTGTAGGCAGAGGTGAGAAGGTGAAAAGAGACAATCTGATGACATCAAATGGTATCAGAAGTTGGAGTTCACTTGTGGACAGCATGTGAAGGAAGATAGAAAAGATGGCTACTAAAGGCCATGAGCGTGGTCAAAGAGGAGACCATCAATAGATGAGTAAAGAATAAATTGATGAGGAGCTCATTAAGATCAGAGCAAGAATGGAACAACTGACATTGAAGATGTAACATGAAACAAAGGTACATTGGAGGTGCAAATGGCCTCTGAACAGGAAGGTAAAATGGCATGTTCAAAGTTTGTTGGCCAGAAAACAACAACAAGAGTGGAGGAAGTGGATGAGGCATGCTGAAAACCTTAGTGACACAAAGGAAGAGATGATTAACATCTATGAACCAGAGACTAGGAGAAATCTCAGTGATGAGGAGGAAAGATCAGTTGAAGATATCATAAACTACCAGGGGGGCATAAGTGAACTTTCAATTTTCCAGGTGGGCAATGAAAGGAGGTCAGTGGATGGTCTCATAGACTGCCAGGAGGGAAGTGATGGAAGTTCAAGTTGCCAGGTGGGAAATGGAGAGAGATCGGGTGATCTCATAGACTGCTAGGTGGGCAAAGAGAAAATCCCAAGTTGTCAGGTGGGAAAGGGAGAAGAGATGAATTCAATTGAGAGTTCATATCAGCGAGGAGTGTTGATGGAAGAAGATCATAGGTGTGTTCTAATCATTGGTGGAACTGAAATATTCCTGCAAAACAGTCCAGCAAATGCTGATACAAGTGTTGCACATGAGGAGGTAATGCAATAAGAATCCAAGAAAGAGGTCATGGAGCCAAATGATTTTAAAGCTAACTATGTCTGTGATGCAGGTGTAGCAAAGGAAAGACATCCAGCAAAGACTGTCAAAGAGGAGGAGAAGGAGAAAACACTTACGTTTGCCCTAGCAGAAGAAGAGTAGAATCCAGATGAATTGCTCACTCAATGGGAGCGAGAGATGAAGATGTTCGAGGATTGGTTGGACAATCCAAAACCAGAAGATGGTTTCCAGAAGACAGTCATGCAGATTTCAGGAGAAAAGCATTCAGCAGAATTGCTCAAAATTTTCAGCCAAGAAGCTGAAAGGGAGATAATTGCAGCATTGAAGTCTGTAGAAGAATAGGAAACAGACAACATAGATTTTTTTGAGCTATATGAGGAATTAGAAGCCCATGAGATAAGAGTAAATATGCAGAGTAGGGATATCCAACAGGACAAATTGGAAATAGGTGGAGGATCATACCAGCCTGGGGAGCAGTTGGAGGAAGTTTGAGTTGAACCAACATAAGAGGAGATGACAGAAGTCAGTCTGTCAGAGGAGGAAGCTAAGCAGCAACTCAGTGGTGAGATTGCAGAACTAGATTCTGCAACAGAGTGGCCAACTAATGCCACGGGAGACAAAGATAACATGAAAGTTTAGATTGATCAGATTGGTGAAGAGGAGAAGGAGCACACATTTCAATGTGCCCAAGAGATGGAGAAAGAAGAACATTCGATGGAACTGCTCAAAAATTTAAGCCAAGGAGCAGAGCAAGAGATAATTGTAGAATATGAACCTATAGCATAGGAGGAAGAAACAGATAGCATGGATCTTGTTGATCTGTGTGAAGAAATGGAGACCCTAGAGAGAAGGGTAAATATGCAAAATCATCTCATCCAACAAGTCAAGTTTGAAATTGATGGAAAGAAAAGGCAACATAGCATACTACAAGGGGGAAACCAGCCAATGGACCAGGTGGACAAAGAAATAGAGGAGATAAAGAGATTGATGTTGGAAGTAGCACAAGAAGCAGTCAACAGAGAATTATGGGACAGAAGAAAACCTACAGGAGCAACAGGGAAAAAGAAGTTGCAAAGAAAGGGAATAGATGAATAGCTCCAAGAGAAAGTATGGGACCCTAGAGGATCTCAACAACATGGCAGAGGAAGCCATGATCAGGAGCTCATGTTTTTCCCAATAGTGTAGTATGAGGCAGGAGCATCGTTAGCGAGCACGCAGAGTAGGACCACTCAACACCTTGGAATCTTTTTGGAATCTCAACGCTGGCAGTTACGGCGAATATTTTGAAGCACGCATGAATTCAGTGACGGACAATATTTTGAAGCATGCTTGAACGATCGCGAGCGAAGTGGGAGTTTCCACTCCTGCTCTGGAATGTGACTGAACTAAGATAGTTGTTAGGTTAGGTTTTGGAGTATACAAGTAGTCGGGGGGAACCCTAAGGACCCTCTGAGATAAATAGAGGTTTTGTATGCCCAAATGAAGTTGTTGTAAGTTAGTAGGAGTTTTCTAAATTTTAGTTGTTGTTTTGATTTCAGTTATAGCCATTTTACTTTTGAATGAAGATAACATAGGAAAATTGACCCAATGCATGGTGTGGACATTGTTTGCAATTATTTGTTATTGTGTTTTCATGAATGAATGAATTTCATTACGAGTAGATGGAATTGTGAATGTTAGAACAAGTTTCAATTGTTTCTCTTCTGTCGAATCGGTGCAAGGTGTGCGCACAGAACGCAAGGAGTGTGTTGAGGGGATATGTTTCGGTTCCAAAGCTCAGAAGAGATAGCATGAAACTTTCCCTTTGCAAGGAGTGCAAAGTGATTGTTGCAAGGCGTGCACAGTCGTCCGCAAGAACTCAAAACTTGCATAAGAATTTGTTGCAAGGTGTGCATCGAGCGAAAGGAGAACGCCAGGAGGGCGAGAAGAATTTATTTTCAAGAATTCCTTCGGATCTGAGTTATCGAAAATCCTTGAAACGCAAGGAGTGCGCAGGAAGATGAAACCTTCACGAAGCTCAAGCTCGGGAGGGATAGCACTTTTCAGAAGTGTAGTCGAGGTCCGAGAGACGGACTCGCGGGAGGATTCAAAGGTAGAAATATTTAAAGACTTAGAAAATCTTCTAAGTCGGAAGAAATCAGAAGCTCAGGAGGAGGAACGACAGTGGTCGTTGGATCCCAATGCAATGGATCAACAGTCGTCTGATCAGAGTAAGGTGCACGAGCCTTAGCACTTCGCACACTCACGAGAGAGAATTCACCAAGGGTTGAGAACTGAGATTTATGAAGCCCGAAGAGCTGAAAAGTCGAAGTGAAATCTCAATTGTCAGATCATCCAAAGTGAACCTCAGGCATCGGATCGGTCAAGCGAATCTAATCCGTTAGATATCATGAGCTCACGAGGAAGCAAGTTTGAAACTTTAGATTCCCAAAGCGCGAAGAGTCGGAAACCTAAAGTGAATCCCAAGTTTCTAATCAGTCGAAGTAGATCTAAGCCGTCAGATCAGTCGAAGTAAAATTCAAGCATCAGATCGCCCAAGCCGCAAGCGAATCTGAGCTGTCGAATATCGTGAGCCCAGGACGAGGCAAGTTGATATTTGAGATTCATGAAGTTTGAATAGTCAGAGATCTTAAGCGAATCCCAATCGTCTGATCAGTCTAAGCATATCTGAGTCGTCAGATCACCCGAAGTAAAGCTCAGGCGTCGGATCATCCAAAGTGAATCTGAGCCGTCAGATTCAGAGGAGACATGGCGTGAATCTAAGAACTCTAGGTAAAGTCCCAAAGTAAATCTGAGCCATCATATCTGGAGGAGACGTGGCGAAGATCTGAGAACTTTGGGTAAAGTCCCGAACTAAATCTGAGCCATCAAATTTGGAGGAGACGTGGTGTAGATCTAAGCACTCTAGGTAAAGTCCCGAAGTGATTCATAGTCGTCGGATCTAGGGGAGACGTGGAGTAAATCCATGTACTTTGAGTAAAGACCCGAAGTAATCTTCGATCCTTAAATCAGGAGGACAGGCGTCAGTGACTCACAGCCTTCAGATAAAATCCATTTGGAAAAGGGTGAAGTTTGAGATTTGAGATCTAAGAAGTCCGAAGACCTGGAGGAGATCTTGACCGTCGATTGAGAGGAGGGCCACAGGACCATTGATCTGAGTTGAAAGGTCAAACACTGCAAGTGAAGATAGGACCGTTGATTGTGAGGATAGGTGTCCGTAGATCGTAAGCTCTGGAAGATTTGAGTATGGAAGGAAGCGAGGTTTGAGATTCAAAACCCCAAAGTCCGGAATTGCAAAGAGATCTGGACCGTTGATCCCAAGAAATAGATCTCAGTCATCCGTTCGAGAGCACCGTCAAGATCATGAGATCGACAGTCATCTCGCATTTCGAGGACAGAAAGTGCTCAACCTTTACAAGGTTGAGGACGGGTCGAGATCGAGACCATAGTTTTAGAGAAAAAGACACGTGGAGGCTCAGGGTGAATATCAGGGAAAAAAGCGGTTTGACCCCAACCCACTCTTGAGTGTGCCCAAAATCGTGCATAGGTGTGAGTTCATTGCCCAAGGTCACATCTGAGGAGGGGCCAAGAGAAAAGGTGCTAACACCAATTCTGAGATTTTGCAGAACCCGAAAGGAAAGCTCGCAGGTATCGTGAAGCCTACGGAGGGAGCCAAGAGGACCTGTGTCTAATATAGAATGAAACTAGCAAGGTTTCAGAGAGTTTTTCAACTCTAGAATCAAAGATCCTGATCGGGAGGTTGCACAGCCCTTGGGAGAGAAAGGGGCTTTCACCATAGTGCCACTGTCGCTACCACCAAAGTCTGGCCAAGTGAACCAAAAGAGCCAGAGGAAGGGGAATGCCTCTTTCACTCGTAGATGTTGGTCAAGGGGGCTCCGATTCATTTCATTGTCCACAGCGGTAGTCGGAAGAACCTGATTTCAGCAGAGGTCGTCAAGTGGCTACACCTGCCAACAACATTGCACCCACATCCCTACACCATGAGTTGGCTTCACCAAGGAAGATATCTCCATGTCAGCCAACAATGTTTTCTTCCCTATGGTGTCAAGCCTTTCAAAGATGAGGTACTGTGTGATATTGCTCCCATTGAATTTTGTGATGTTCTTTTAGGGAAACCATATTTGTGGAAGTGTCATGTTGTGTATGATTCTAGACCCCGCAGTGTTATTATTTCTTTGGGTAGACAATTATATAGGATCCCAGAGGTAGCGTCGCCTACTGCTATTTCTTTAATCTTTGTGAAGCAATGCATAAAGTTCATTTCACGGACTGGGAAGTTTGTCTTCTTTGTGATCCGTGCTCACAACAAGATGAAGGTCATTGCCACATCTGTGGCCTCAAAAATACGCCTCTCTTTGTAGCAGTAGCAAGTGGACGGGATTGTGGAAGAATACAGAGACATCTTCTCCTCACCTACAGGGGTACCGACACACTACCAAGTCAAGCATCCACTTGATCTGACCGCTGGCACACCTCTACCTAATGGACCAATCTATCAGCGCTCGTTGATGGAGAATGACGAAATCAGACGTCATATTTGAGAGCTTCTTCAAAAGGGGCACATCAGACCCAGATCCTCTCCTTGTGGAAGCCTAATTGTACTGGTGCAGAAGAAGGATGGGACTTGGCGACTCTGCATTGTATATAGAGCCTTAAACAAAATCACAGTCATGAACTGCTACCCCATTTCCAAGATTGATGACCTTATTGACCAACTCAAGGGGGGCAAGTTCTTCATCAAGATTGACCTAAAGTCTGGCTACCACCAGGTTCCCATTGAACCAATTGATGTATGGAAGACAACCTTCAAGTCTAAAGAAGGTCTCTACGAATGGCTAGTCGTGCCCTTTAGCTTAACAAATGCACCAGCCACTTTCATGAGACTGGTGGATGATGTATTGAGACCCTTCACCAACTCCTTTGTGGTAGTATATTTGGATGACATCCTCATCTTCAGTAGAACGTGGGAGGAGAACATGTGGCATATTCAACAGGTTTTGAGCACTCTGCAGTAGCACAAGCTTTATGCCAACTTGGAAAAATGCGCTTTTGGCATGAACAGGGTCCAATACTTGGGCTACATTTTTTATGAGCATGGGGTACATGTTGACCCAGCTAAGATCCAAGTCATCTATGACTGGCCAGCCTCGACCACACTGAACGAGCTTTGGAGCTTTTTGGGACTAGCCAAATTCTACCGACGGTTCGTGTTGGGATTCTCCCATATTGCATGGACCCTCAACCAAGTGACTAAGGGAGGTGGTAGGGCCAATTTCTTGTGGGGGAAGGAGAAGCAATGAACATTCGATGATATGAAGCTTTGCTTTTGCTTAGCTCTAGTACTCTCCTTACCCGATCTACAGCAACCATTCGAGATTGAGACTGATGCATTTGACTATGCTATGGGCATAGTTCTCACTCAACATGAGCATCCGGTGGCATACCATAGTGAGACACTCTTTGATACTATCTGGAAATATCCCACCTATGACAAGGAAATGTATTCCATTATACAAGCCTGTTGTCAATGGAAGCATTACATTATGGGGAAAGAGACGATCATACACATTGATCACAAGCCTCTGCAATTCATACAGACACATGGGAAATTGCATAATGATAGCCATCAAAAGTGGTCCAGCTACCTGCAGCAGTTCCATCTCAACATCAAGTATAAGACATTTATCTCCAATCATGTTGTTGACTGCCTCAATCGACCTCTTATGTCTGCACTCACCATTATGCTCCATTCATGTGAACATGAAGCATCGGAGTGGCCCCAACTTTATCAGCAAGATTCAGACTTCGCCACCACCTACCAGCTCTTGGGTACATGCGCAACTATCACTGATTTTCACATTCAGGATGAAATCTTATGCCACCTGGGTCATCTCTGTGTTCCTACAAGCAAGCGTGTAAATATGATTTGGGAAACCCACTACAGTTGGGTGGTAGAACATTTTGATGTAGAGAAAACTGTGGTCGTTCTTCATAACCATTTTTATTGGCCAAAACTTCGACGGGACGTTAGCAAGTATATCAAATATTGCATTGCATGTGTCATTGCCAAACTAGCTATCAAGAAGCAAGTCTTATACACCCCTCTTCCTATTCCCGGGAAGCCTTGGGAATCCATCTCAATGGATTACATGTCTGGATTATCATCCACCAAGCAAGGAAATCACTGTGTGTTCGTGGTAGTGGATCAGTTTTCGAAGATGGCCATCCTCACAGCCTATAAGAAGAATGTCACAGCGGCAGATACTGCCAAGCTCTTCTTCAAACGAGTGTGGGTCCACTTTGGGATACCACAGAGCATCGTCTTTGACTGAGACAACAGGTTCCTCGTCACCTTTTGGTCGAGTCTATGGTCTCTGTTGGACACCAAGCTCACCAAATCCACTTCTTTCCACCCCCAAACCGATGGCCAAACAGAGGTCATCAATCAGATGATTGTGCACATCCTATGCATGTACAATTCGAAGCATCCACATACATGGGATGAGAGTCTCCCATGTGTCCAACACAGTTACAACAAGGCTCTCCATAGTTCCACCGGCCATAGCCCATTTCAGGTGGGTCTTGGATTCCAACCCTTGGGACCCATTGATGTTTCACTTCCTCTTGCCACCGCACAGACAGACTCTTCCTTTGATCATTCTGTGTTCGACAAAGCCACCAGATTCATTGAGTGGATTTAGCACATCCGCCAACAGGTCCAGGAGATTTTGCAAAAATCCATTGCTAAGTACAAGCAACGCCATGATCAACACAGGGTACCACAACATTTTCAGGTTGGCGACAAAGTGTGGTTACATCTGCAGAAGGAACGTCTCACTGGGCCCCATCAAAAGCTTTTCCCACTTCGTTATGGGCCTTACACTATCACCAAGGTGGTGGGTAGCAATCTTTTGAGCTCAACACTCCACCCTTCCTTGGTCTTCATCCAGTATTCAATGTGGACCTCCTTCGGCCATATTTTCCACCATTATTGGACACCTTTGATATCATAGAACAACTAACACCGATAGAGCTCAACATTGGCTTCATAGAACAAGAATCCACTGATTAGATAGTGGACACATAGGTCAAGGGAAATCGCCAGCAGCGAATCCAGCTTTATCGGGTTGTCAAGGCAGGGCAACTCCTACACCAAGGCAAGTGGCTCACTCGGGGACAAATCCAGCAGAAGTTTCCTCACCTGGTGGGGGAACTCAATGCAATGGATACCACTGGTTCCTAAGGGGGGAGGATTGATACAGATGGATATTGGTGGCCACCCACCTATTCCAACTGGCTCCTTGTGTCCATTTTTTGTTCAGCATGTTCTTATGTACTGCTTTGTAATTGTGGGTTCTACACTTCTCGGGATGTTTGAAGCCCCACACAATCTCCAGGTGGATATGGGTGGCCTCTCACCTAATCCAATTGGCTTATTTTGTATGTTTTCGTGTCAACACATCTTGTTGTATTTCCGAGGCCGTTTTGGGGCCTTGAACGTTGTTTTTTTGGCTCACCACAGTCAAATTATATATTGAGTTAGAGTTTGACAACGAAATGTGTATTTCTCTAAAAGACCTTTCCAACTAGCTATCACATGCCTAAAACAGAGGTCACATACAAACGTTACGGCCCTAGGAAGTTGTGGTACCAAATTACACCAACTTACCCATAGGGCCCACATGACTTTTGGCATTTCACCTTCTAGGGTTAGGTTTTTGGATGTCGAGGGTTTTGGAATTCATGAGTAATATCAAAAAGGCCTCTCGAGCTTCATTGTAATCCATTATGCTCAGACGGATGCACGTAGCATCCACATCTCTTCTCAGAGATAGCTACCACCATTTGAGCAAATTTCAGTTATGCAGTTTTACATTTTTAGCCTATTTCATACAAGATATCGTTCACTAGATATTTGTGTTATTCTTCATATCTCTGTGTTTATTGTATTCGGTCTGTTAATCAATTCGATCCTCTCCTAAATACGGATCATTAGCCATGATACTAAACACTCACCCAAGTAGAACGATACTCCACTGATGATTCGTCGATCATTAATGCAACATGCCCAATCTGCATCTGTTGTTCGACAACACAGTTATTCCAACAGAGGATGAACACTTTCAGTAACCACTCACATAACCAGATCAAAGATCAACACATTGATGTTTTCATGTGGTAAAACTCCTATGAGGAAACATCCACGGCCCCAACCAAATCGACCACTTGGAGCAGTTTATTAATGCAAAGAAAAATATTACAGAGAGATTTTACAAGAGAGTTTCTCACAATCGATCATCGGAAAATGACCCTCCATTCTCTTTAAATAGAGATCATGGACCAATCGGGTGTTAATCCATGGATCAATGGTCATTAATATCGAGGAGAGTATGAACCGTTGAATCACTCTATGTCGGGAACATATTGTGACCGTCGGATTTCCTAACTACAAATGCATACTAATGCATACTAAAGAAACACACTTTTACCTAACGACACATTAGACCAATTAGATCTTAACTAACTCCTAAGTGTTTAAATATCCTAACATCCCCCCTTAAGAACAAATTGGGATAGGATTGAAGGATTTACAATGGTGACACAATAGGAGAAGGAAGGAGGCATTAGAGCCTATCCCCTCTTAATGACAACTTCCTGAACTCCTAACATAGATCGAATTTTGGAAAACTTCACTTTTGTAAAAGACTTTGTAAAAATGTCTGCAACTTGATCTTCTATAGGGAAAAATAGCACTTCAATAACTTAATCATGAATGAGCTTTCTGATGAAGTGCGTGTGTAGCTCGATGTGTTTGCTACGTTGGCATTGAAGTGGGTCTTTGGCAAGGTTGATGACACTTTGATTGTCACACCAATGATTAGTTGGATGCTGCTGTTGGAATCCAAACTCTGAAAGGATCTATCGAAGCCACAAGGCTTCCTGACTTTCATTTATCGTTGCTCGATACTCTGCTTCTGCTGAAGAAAGTGCAATAGTCTGTTGTTTCTTACAGGCCCAAGTGATAGGTCCTGAACCAAGGCTTAAAACATAACCTGTAGGAGACTTTCGATCATCAGGGTCGTCGGCCCAATCTGAATCAGTGAAACCAACCAATAAAGGAGTCCCCCCCTGAATTGTAATGTATCTCGAACTCAATTGTACCACGGACATAGCGAAGTATCCTTTTAGTTGCTTTCCAATGGTTTTCATGGGGTGTTTGCATATACCGAGCAACAAGACCAACAGCAAAGGAAAGATCAGGACGGGTATGAGTCAAGTATAAGAGGCTACCAACTAATTGACGGTACAGGGTGGCATCAACTTCGGGAGATGTACAGGTGGCAGTAAGATTGACTCCAAACTAGAAGGGAGAAGGAGCTAGTTTAGAATCGTCCATGTGAAAGCGACGAAGAAGGTCATAAGCATACTTAGACTGGGAAAGAAAAATTCCTTCATTGGTTTGCAAAACTTGGAAGCCAAGGAAATAGTGCAAAAAACCTAAGTCTGTCATTTCAAATTTCTTCTTAAGGCTGGTTTTCACATGGTTTAAAAGTTTTGAGTCACTACCAGTAAGGATAAGGTCATCAACATAAAGGACAAGGATTATGAGATGGCTTCCTACTTTCTTGGTATAGACATTAGGATCAAAATGGCATCTAGAGAATCTAGTGGCAATAAGAAAGTTGTCCATTTTGGCATACCAAGCTTGGGGAGCTTGCTTGAGACCATAAAGAGATTTCTTAAGGCGACAAACAAGGCTAGAGTCATTCTGGACATAGCTAGGAGGCTGTTCCATGTAGATTTCTTCTTGCAAATATTCGTGCAAGAAGGCGGATTTAACATCCATCTGATGGACCTCCCATTTATATGAGGCAGCAAGGGCAAGAACAAGTTGGATGGAATTCATCTTGGCTACAGGGGAAAAGGTTTCATTATAGTCAATTCCTTCAACTTGGGAAAATCCTTTGGCAACTAACCAAGCCTTATGTCTTTCAACACTTCCATCCGATGCATACTTATTTCTATAGACCCATTTACATCTGACAAGTTTTCTTCCTTTTGGAAGAGGTACAAGATCCTAGGTATCGTTTGCAATTCAAGAACGATACTCTTCATTCATTGCTATCTCCCAATATGGATGACCTGAAGCTTCTGCAAATGTCTCTGGATCATGAGTTTCTAAAACCTGAGCCAAAAGAGAAGAGGCTCACTGGAACTATGAATGTGTATGACGTTGATCTGAAGGATCACCGATTAGATCACCAGTTGCTTCTCGTGTTGATCTGACCCATCTAGGAAGTGGTGGAGCTGGTGTTGGTTCAGGTTCAAAGGACTCATCTGGAGGAAGGTGAGCATGCGGAGGTGGATTTTCATCCTCACTAACACCATCTGAAGAAGAAACTGGAATAGAAGAAGGCACAAACGTCGAAGATGAATCGCAGGACAAAGAAGGAACAACCGTCGAATTAGGCTCGCAGGCCAATGAAGGCACAAATGTCGAATGAGGCTCGCGGGACAAGAGATCTTCATCAAATTTAACATCTCTTCTAATAATAATAATTTCATTACAATGTGTTTGAAGAAGTCTATAACCTTTGACATCTTCATAATAACCAACAAATATACACTTCTCACTTTTAGGTTGCAATACTTTCCTTTTCTCATCAGGAATGTGAGCCCAAGCTATACTTCCAAATACACGGAAGTGACTTACAACTGGTTTAATTTTAGTCCAAGCTTCTTTTGGTGTTATATTTTTAAGAGCCTTTGTGGGAGTGTGATTTACTGTGTAATTTCCATAGTTGATGGCTTCTGCCCAATACTTTAGACTTAATCCCTTAGATTGGATCATACAACTAGCCATTTCTTTTAATGTACGATTCTTTCTCTCAACAACACCATTTTTTGTTGTGGTGTATATGGAACAGTGTGTTTCATTTGGATTCCCTGTGTAGTGCAGTAACTTGTAAAATTATTGTTCACATATTCGCCTCCATTATCTATTCTTAACCTTTTAATTTTATGTCCAGATTGCTTTTCTACAAGAGCCTTGTAGGCCAAAAACTTCACTCTTAAGTTTTAAGAAGTAAACCCAAGTATGTTTGGAAAAGTCATCAATGAAAATTAAGAAAGACTTGCACCCAGAAAAACAAGGAGAAGAAAGTGGACCACACAAATCACTATGAACAAGTTGAAAGGGACCCAAGGCATGCCAAGAGGCACATTTGTCAAAATTGTTCCAATGATGTTTGTCGAGAACACAACTGGCACAAGCACCATCTTTGCATGAAATAAGAGGAAGACCAGTCATCATCTATTGATTACATAGTTTTTGCAATGAGGGATAGTTTAGATGACCAAATCGCTCATGTCAAAGTTTGCTCAAGTCATCACTAGGAGCAACAAAAACTGATGAAAAATATGATGACCCAAAGTTGTCAAACTTGTGCAACCTGGTAATATCATCAACAATTACAGTTGCAAGAACATGCTTAGGATCTTTTAGATCATTTATTACAACTTGGTGAAGTGAAAACTCTACGGTTTTACCTTCACCTGAATGAGTGATTTGATATACCGATAGAAGGTTACAAGAAAGACTTGGAAAACATAAGACATCACTGAAATGACCATTTTCTACTTTAACTGTTCCAGATCCTTCAACACTATGATATCTATCATCACCAACAAATATTTTCTTAGTGTTACATTCATTTAGAGTAGAAAATATGTCTCTATCCTTAGCCATATGATAAGATTCTCCAGAATCAATAATCCACTCATCAGAAGTACAAGTAGAAGTTGTATTGAAAGAGAATCCAGAAGCTGAAAGTGCATGTCCATGAGAAGAAGAAGAAGTAGTAGAATCAATATTGATGTTGTGCTTCTTCATCGCTGCTTCTAAATCTGCCATCTTCTTGAAACATTTGGACTCATCATGACCATCTTTATCACAAAAGTTTCAATGTCTGTTCGTCTTCTTATTTTTATATTTTGCTCCTTTGTCTCCATTAGGAGCAGAAGTTGTTTGAGTGGGTTTGGGACCCTTAGATTGCTTGTTGTTGTGGCGAAAATGTTGCTTCTTGGGATTCTTGTGTTTATCTTTATGATGGACAACTAAGGCTTTGTTGGAGGTACCTGCAGTGTTGATCACTCCAAGTTGTACTAGCTTATCTTGCTCTCTAATCAAAGCATCACAAAAGTTCTCTAGACTGGATTTTTTATAAGCTGCCCCTAGAGCCTCTTGCATGGCATAAAAGGTAGATACAATCACAGAATATGCACTACCTAGCTTAGAAAGAATAAGATAGATGCAACGATCTTCGTCTATCTTTATCTTACATTCTTCACATAAAGTTCTAAGTGTTTTAAACTTAGATAGATAGTTTTCAATGTAGGAAAAATCACTTGGACTTAAATTTAGTACTTGATTTTCTAACTGTTGTGCTCGAATAATATTGTGTTTACCAAACACAGATCCAATCTTTTCCCAAACTTCTTTGGATTTATCAATTGATTGAAGCTGGAACCTTAAATCGGGAGAGATAGACATTCTGATTAATCCACATGCTTCGTCATTCCTATTATCCCATTTGTCTTTCTTATCAGCATCAGCAAGTGATGTTGGGTGATGTTTTGTTTCCCAAGTTAATCTGGTACAATCCTTTACTTCTTAATATATCCTCCATATGGGATTTCCATTGGAAGTAGTTGGTGCTGGTAAGTAAGAGATTACTTGTAGAATCCATATTAAATATGTAGATAATATGGATTTAAAAACTGAAACTGATGATTTGAATGGAAATATCTCTAAAAGTTATGCGGTTTAAAAAAAAACGACACTTAAAACGGACTTCGGATGTGAGAGTTATGCCCTTTTTAAAAAAAGGCATAAACAGTAACCAAAGGACCACGTGGTGGTGTAAGTTGTTTTATGAAGTGACCCACTTTTATAAAGAGAAGTGGGGATCACTTTTATAATGAAGTTACTTCATGCAAAATAAATAACTCTAAAATAAAATATTAAAGCTACTTATAGTGATTCACTTTTATACTTGAAGTGAAATACACTTTACAATTTTAGCATGAACTTTTTCAAAAAAAAGTAACAAAAGAGACACTTGAACTCCAGACCTCTTACTTAATAAGGCAATTTTTAACCAAATGGTCTAGCAAAACATATTGTATTGTTTCGCAAGAGGATTGGGGGTGTTGTTGTTGTTGTTGTTGTGGAAGACGACCTAGGAGAGCATGCTCAAAAAAAGCTCTTTTCACACAAGAAAGAAATTTTGTTTCTCGATGACAACAAGGGTTAGATCTCCGTTAGCTTACCCGGAAGATGCACCTTTTCCTATATGTTTTTTATTTGTCGAGATCACACAGCATGGGGCAAAGAGCATATGCAGATCTAAATGAGAAGCAACCCGAAAACAAATAATATCATATCGAAATAAAACCAAAATAATACTTTGCAAAAATTTTAAAAATGTGTACTTAGACTTTATACCTCCGGATCTGACTGTAATGGTCATATCTTGGGAAAACGGAAACCTTTTCGAGTGAAACGAAAAATGTTCCTAACTGAAACGAGTGCTTGGGACGCAATAGAACAGTCCTCTCGGCCCAAAAATGTATGAAAATGACAGAAAATGGAGATGAGGCAACTCGTCTTCACGATCTCGATCTACAACAGGGGCGGGTCTTCAAACAGGCTCTGATACCATGTTCGATAACACGGGTATTCCAACAGAGGACGAACACCTTCAGTAACCACTCACATAACCAGATCAAAGATCAAAACACTGATGTTTTCACATGTTAAAACCCCTATGGGGAAACATCCACGGCCCCAACCAACGCGACCACTTGGAGCAGTTTATTAATGCAAAGAAAAAGATTACAGAGAGATTTTACAAGAGAGTTTCTCACAATCGGTCATCGGAAAATGACCTTCCATTCTCTTTAAATAGAGATCATGGACCAATCAGGTGTTAAGACACGGATCAATGGTCGTTAAGATCGAGGAGAGTATGAACTATCATATCACTCTATGTCGGGAACATATCGTGACCATCAGATTTCCTAACTACAAATGCATACTAAAGAAACACATTGAGAAACACACTTTAACCTAACGACACATTAGACCAAGTAGACATTAACTAACTCCTAAGTGTTTAAATATCCTAACATATGTGTAGGCAATAAGTTATAGATCATTTCCTCTTGGATACCATAATCCAAATTTTTTTGTTCCTTTGAGATATCTGAAAATCCTCTTCACTGCTATGACATTTGATTCCTTTGGTGTCGCTTGAAATCGTGCCACCTGTCCAACTGCCTGCATTACATCTGGTCTGGATGTTGTCACATATAATAAGTAGTCATTCATTGACCTATATTGCCTCTGGTCTGTAGACTTTGAATCGTCATCTTTGCTCAACTTGCAACCGGTTTGCATAGGAGTGGTCACTGGTCTGCAATCTTCCATTCCAGACTTCTTTAACATTTCTCTGATATACTTAGTTTGAGAAATAAAAATTCCTTGGTTGCTTTGACGTGTCTAAAGACCCAGAAAGAAGGATAATTCTTCAAGTAATGACATTTCAAATACATTTTGCATATCCTTTGCGAATTTTTGGCTTAACCTGTCATCATTGCTTTCAAAAATAATATCATCAACACAAACTTCAATTAATAAAATACTATCTTGAATTACCTTGATGTAGAGGTTTGTTTGGGCTTCAAAACGTCATACAAATATCACTCATTACCATACATTTTTCACCGATGCTTCCATTATATCACTCATTATTCACCACCATGTCACTTCATTTTCCCTATTGTTCACCATTAATGGGTCTCATTTATATTTTCCAAATATTATTTATTTTCAAGCATTTTTGAGAGAAATTCTTGATTAAATATTAGAAAATAATATATTTTACTTCATATATGGAAAGT
>ML778346.1:1760767-1772576 GCA_009831015.1 Picea engelmannii
CATACACTGAAGTGTGTACAAGTGGTTATTTTGAACCATAATGGTGGTTTTATTGTTTAATTAGTGGAATGTTAGAATTAACAACGAACAAGCAGGCATATGAAGTTGTCTTACCTATCTGACAAGTCCAAGCAAGCCCAAGGTCCATCCCCAATGTAAGCCTTCCTCCTCTTGTTCAATCCCCAATGCAAGCCTAAGGTCCATCCTCGTGTTCAGTGTAAATTGGGATAGATAATGTTATAGGAATTAGCAATGTACTACAGGTAGAATGACAACTTCTAGAGGGAAGAGCCATATCTTTTGTTATTCAGGTTATCCCATGTTTTGTTTGGACAGATCATGAAATAAACATTTGGAAGTAAGCCTTTACTATGGAAATTTTAGTTGGTGCCACATAAAGCCAACTCTAATTCATATCAGTGGATTGCTATAGACATTGTGACCAATGGTTTCACTATTTACGAGTGCAAGTAGATACAACACAATTCAGTTAGTTGTTTGACAAAGTATGGACAAAATTGTGTAAAACATAGAAAATACAGTTCAATTATCAGCGACTGTATTTTAGTTAGAATGGATTTGGGGATTCATACTTTAAATATGTAAAAAATTCATTATCTCATTTTTTCATAGTCTTCAATTAATTCCATATAAAAAAACTCTTCAATTAATTCCATATAAAAAACTCAAAAAATTTGGTTAATAAGTTATTTAGTTAGAAGGGATTTGGAGATTCACACTTTAAATATGTAAAAATTTCACCATTTATTTTTTTCCATACTCTTCAATTAATTTAGTTTTACAGATCATATAATTTCGTGTTATTTTAGTTTTAAATCATTATTTTATCAATTTTTAAATCTAATTAATAATATAAAAAACATTAAAAAGTTTTACTTTCTTTTATTTAGTTTTACAATTTATATAATTTAATCTTATTTAGTTTTAAATCATTATTATTATGAATTTTCAAATCCACCAAAGGCAGGGACTACGTTGCCTTGCAACACTTGTTAAATAAGACTTGAGTTCAAGTCTTTTTTTTCATTAAGTTGTTTTTTGAAAAATTTCATGGAACTTTAAGTTATCACATAACTTTATTGTAAAATCCATTTTACTTCAATTATAAAAATGAATCACTACAAAAGTACTTTAATATTCATTTTTTAAATTTTTTTTATACAACTTTAACATATAAAGTAATTTCATTGTCAAAATGATTCTCACTTATTTTATAAAAGTAGGTCACTTCATGTAAAAGTGAGCATATAGGCAAAGTTAGAGAAGGAAGGGAATATGTGTTTTACTCAACAACCTCATTGTGTATACATCACCACATGTGTCAACCTCTACCTACCACATACCTACCACATGGCACTTTGGTTACCTTTTATATCTTTCTTAAAAATAACATAACTTTGACAACTGAAATCTATTTTCAATGCCTTTTTTTTAAATGACTATTTTTTAGAGCTTTCCATCTAGACACTCAATTTATGCTTTCGAAGCCATCTTACTTGCATATTTTAATACGGCCTGTCCAAGTGATCTTTTTCTTACCGATTCAAACTATTTATCATAGAAATCATGTATGGAGATTTTACTATGGAGTAAATAAATAAATCAAATTACCTTAGGAAAATAAATTGCCCCCACCAATGCATCAAAGAAAGCCAAATGTGATAATAAAAATGATGAAACACGTGGGTTAATCACAATGTCCATTTGTAGCGATTTACAATTTCACCTTCAAGGAATTGGCAAATGAAATGATGCTTAGACAAAGTTGGAAACCCTTTTTGGTAAACATAATGAGATTAGAGCCCACCAGCTCAAAAACAAATTGATATTTGTAAATCCTAATGATTTCTCTAGCATTGAATATTATCTATCTAAATTCAAAATGCTCATAATTATACTTAAAGAGTGTAACACACCAAAGAACGATGGCCAATGCATATATGTTATTCTTGCTAAGCTTGGTAGTGCATATTATGTTTTGGTATCTACTTTTCTCTCCACCAGATAAGCTCCAGGGGTTGCTTACGAAACACCCACTCTCAAATATTTTTGTAATTATTTGATTAGAGGGCAAGATAAGCTCTTGCATCTTGGAGTGATTATCACTAAAAGTAAATATAACAAAGCCTTGGTGGCCCAACAAAATGATAAATCCAAGAATTTGAAGAAGTGACATCCTCACAACAACAAGTGAAACAAGGGGCCCAAACCCACGCAGTCAACTCCTTGACAAATGAACAAAATCAAAAAGTAAGAAGACCAAAAGACATTGCAATTATTGTGGGTGAGATAGTCATCTAGAGTCTAAATGTTTTAAGAAGATGGAGCTCTTGGAAGCAATAGTGAAGAAGCGCAACATCAATATTGATTCTTCTTCTTCTAACTCTTATTATCATGGGCATGCACTTTTTGCTTCTGGTTTTTCCTTCAATGCAACATCAACTTCTTCTTCTAATGAGTGGTTTATTTATTCTAGAGCATATTATAACATGGCTAAGGAAACAGACATTTTTTCTGCACTTAATGAATATAACACCAAACAAATATTTGTTGGTAATAATAGATCTCTTAGTGTTGTAGGGTCTGGAATAGTTCAGCTAGGTGATGGTTATTTTAATGATGTATTATGTGTTCCAAGTTGTAATAAATGATTTAAAGGATCCTAAGCATGTCCTAGCAACTAGAATTGTTGATTATATTACTAGGTTGTACAGTTTTGACAAATTTGGGTTTTCATCTTTTCCATCAATTTTTATTGGTCATGGTGATGACTTGAGCAAACTTTGACATGAGTGATTTGGCTATCTAAACTATTGCTCATTACAGTAGCTATGTAATCAAAATATGGTAATTGTTCTTCCTCACGTTTCTTGCAGAGATGGTGTGTCTGTTGGTTGTATTCTCAGCAAAAATCATTAGGATAGTTTTGACGAGCGTTCTTCTTGGCATACCTCGCCCCCCTTGCAACTTGTTCATATTGATTTGAGTGGTTTGTTTTCTTATCCTTCTTTCTTTGTATTCAAGTACTTATCAACTTTCATTGACGACTTCTCCAGACATACTTGGGTTTATTTCTTAAAACTTAAGAGTGAATATTTTGACATGTTTTTGGCCTATAATTCCCTTCTAGAAAATAATCTAGACATAAATTGTAGAAGTTAAAAAAAATAATGGAGGTGAATATGTTAACAACAAATTTACTATTTACTACATTACACAAGGCATTTAGATGCAACATGATGTTCCATACACACCACAACAAAATGGTGATGCTAAAAGAAATAATTGCACATTAAAGGAGATGGCAAATTGATTCTAAGGGATTAAATCTCCATTTTTGGTAGAACGTCGTTAATTTTTCCAATTAAATAGTCAACCCACTCCCACAAAGGTTTTAAAAAATATAACACTAGAAGAAGCATGGAGTAAAATTAAACCAGATGTAAGCCACTTCTGTGTGTTTGGTACTGAATCTTGGGCTCACATTCCTGATGAGAAAAGGAAAGTGTTACAACCTAAAATTGAAAAGTGCATTTTTGTTGAATATTCTAAAGATGTAAAATGTTATAGACTTATTCATCATCATTCCAATACAATTATTATTAGGAGACATGTTAAGTTTGATGAAGGCCTATCAGCCTATGAGCCTAATTAAATGTTTCTACCATCTTCAACCTATGAGCCATCTTTGACATCTATGCCACCTTCTATTCCTAACCTTTCTGTTAATGATCCTACACTAGTTTCTTCTTCAAATGATGACATTGAGAATGAAATCCACCTTCACTTGCTCACCTTCCTCCAGTTGGGTCTGTTTAACATAAACCTTCACTAGCACCATCGCTTCCCAAATGGGTCCATACAATGTGAGAAGCATTTGGTGGTGGTCTTGTCAATGATCATGTATATCAACATTGTACGCTTTCATAGTTCCAGTGAGCCTCCACTCGTTTGGGTAAAGTCTCAAAGACTCATTATCCAGAAACAATTGAAAAATATTTTGGCAATCCAAGTTGGGACACAACAATGAATGAAGAACATCGTTCATTAATGGAAAATGATACTTGGGATCTTGTACCTCTTCCAAAAGGAAGAAAACTTTTCAAATGTGAATGGGTGTATAGAACTAAGTATGCATCAGATGGAAGTGTTGAAAGACATAAGGCATAGTTAGTTGCCAAAGGATTTTCTCGAGTTGAAGGAATTGACTATAATGAAACATTTTCCCTCGTAACCAAAATGAGTTCCATCCACCTTATTCTAGCCCTAGTCCCTTCACATAAATGGGAGGTCAATAAGATGGATATTATATATGTCTTTTTGCATGAGAATTTGCAATAAGAAATTCACATGGAATAACCTCTTAGCTATGTTCAAAATTACTCCAGCCTTGTTTGCCACTTTAATAAATCTCTCTATGGTCTTAAGTAAGATCCTCAAGCTTGGTTTGCTAAAGTGGATATCTTTCTTCTTGACATTGGATTTTCTAGATGTCATTCTAACCCCAATGTTTGTACCAAGAAAGTAGATAATTGTCTCATAATACTTGTAAGCTTTATGTTGATGACCCCATTCTCACTAGTAGTGACCCTGAACTATTAAACCATGTGAAATCAAGCCTTAAGAAGAAATTTCAAATGGAAAACTTAGGTTCTTTACATTTTTTCCTTGGCCTCCAAGTATTGCAAACCAAGAAAATAATTTCCCTTTTGCAGTCTAAGTATGCATGTGATATTTTTCATTGCTTTCACATGGAAGATTGTAAATCAGCCCCATCCCCATCTCCCTTATTGTCTAGAAAAAACTTGCTTCCACCTATACTACACTTGAAGTAGATGCCACTTTGTACCATTATTTAGTCGATATCCTTTTATATTTGACTCATACTCATTGTGATATTTCCTTTGTTGTTGGTCTTGTTGCTCAATATATGTAAACACACCATGAGAACCATTAGAAAGTAGCAAAACGGATACTTTGGTATATCTAAGGTATAGTTCAATGTGGGATACATTATAGTTTAGGGGGGAATCCTTTGTTGGTTGGTTTCACTACTTCTGATTAGGCCGATAACCCTGATGATCAGAAATATACTACAAGTTATGTTTTCAGTATTCATTATGGACCTGTTAGTTGGGATTGTAAGAAGCAACACACTCTTGGTTTTTCTTCAGTAGAAGCAAAGTATCAAGCAACAGTTAATGCAAAGTATCAAGCAGTAGTTAAAGCAAGTCAAGAAGCCATGTGGCTTTGATAGATCCTTTTAGAGTTTGGATTCCAACAACAACATCCAACCACACTCTAGTGTGACAGTAAAAGTGCCATCAAGCTCGCTAAAGATCCAATTCAAAATTATCACAACAAACACATTGAGTTACACATGCACTTCATTATAAATCTTATTCGTAATCATGATCTCAAAACGCTCGTTTGTCCAACAGATGATCAAGTTGTGAACATTTTCACAAAATCTCTTACAAAAGTGGGGTTTTCCAAGCTTCGATCTATGTAAGGAACTTAAGAAGTTGTCATTAAGTGGGGATAGGCTCTAATGCCTCCTTCCTTCTCCTATTGTGCCACCTTTATAGTTCCTTCAATCCTATCCCAAGTTGTTCTTAAGGGGAGATGTTAGGATATTTAGACACTTAGGAGTTAGTTGAGATCAACTTGGTGTGATGTCTCTTTAGGTAAAGTGTGTTTCTTTAGTGTGTCTTCTTACTATGTATTTGTGGTTATAAATCCATTGGTCACAATATGTTCTAAACATAAAGTGATCTGATGGTTCATATTCTTCTCGATTATAATGATTATATTGATATGTGTCTTAACACCCAACTGGTCCATGATCTGTATTTAAAGAGCATGTAGGGTCATTTGTTGATGATCGATCATGAAGAACTCAAGTAAAAAATATTATTTTGCATTAATATATTGCCTCAAATGACCATGTTGGTTGGGGATGTGGATTGTTTCCCTCTTTGAATGTTTTAACCTTGTAATACATTAGGGTTGATTTTAGATCCTTTTGTGTGAGCAATTGCTTAAAGTGTTCAACTTGTGTGGAACTACCATATTTATTGAACAAAGAAGAAGAGGATATGTCTTTCCTTGGAGGACATGCTTGTGTGATGATAACTTGTTGGAGATCCTTGGTGTGAGCTACAGTTTTCATTGTTTTCCCTAGCTAGAGTTTTTTAGAGCTATATGATTGTACTAGCCTTGTGATAGGGCTATGGTATGTACATCAACTTCATCTTTATGCACATTAATGAATCTTCCAATTGTTCAATACTCGTGTAATTGCAAATTTTATTTTCAACCATCTATTTCTTCATGGTTTTGTAATTTCCAACACTTATATGTCTTGTTGATTTGATATAAGTGAAGCTTACAATTGTTAAGTGATTTAACATTTACATTGAAGAAGACATGGCATATTTGTTGATGTATTTACAATTGTCATAAGTGATTTTCAGATATGCCATATGCATGATAAGATTGCCCTAGAGGGTCAAAACCTATTGGCACACTTTGGTATCTTATCTATTTTATAATGGATTAGGGTTTTTAAGAGTTAAAATATTATTTGTTGTTGTTGTTTTATATTTCATAACAGCCCTAGGGATGGAAATTTATATGGTCAATATCTAAGATACCTCTATGAAAGAGATGAAATTTTTGTTTTGTATAATTCGTAGAATGCAAAAAGAATTATACATAAAGAAAGGTTCACCAAGGATAGTGTTACTCCAAGGCGTGGTGTGGGGGGGGGTGGGGGGTGCAATACCTTGATTTTAGCCCTTGAATTGCAATGCAATAAATCATGTATTATTCAAAAGATGATGTTATATGACAAGAATCAAGCCATATGGGATGAGTTAAATGACCTAGTGTGTATATTATGTAAATGAATTGTAAATATTCATAATGTAGAGCTTAAGTCCAAGGACCAACTAGTGAATATGTATGAGTCCCGACAACATGCTAAGATTACAGTGTGATCTTTATGTTGTTCATGGTGTGCTTATCTATGTGAAAGTATGAATAAAAGGAAATACATACCAATGGAATATCCACCAAAAAGGTTCCTTGAGAAGCAACAAGGGGACCATGGTCCAAAAGAGGGGAAGAGTAAAGGGGGTGCATGTGTGATATGAAATGACATCTGTTTTTTGAGAAGTACAACCATTATTTCCCATGTTTCCTTACAAAACTCTCAAATCAATCTTTGACTTATGTATGTCCAAGTACAAGGAGTCACATCCTTAGGAAGGGATGAGGCCTCAAGCAAAGAAAATGTCCCTTATTTCATTTCATTATCATTTTTCCATTTGAAATTCAACATTCCTCTTTCATGAGCATTCTCAATGTCCCATTCAAGTGTTATTCATCTCCTTGTTCATGGAGGAACTTGTGTAAAACCATGGTTGTTATGCTTACAAACAATGAGAGAGCCCCATGGAATTATGGTTGGGAAGATGTGGGGAGTTGGGGACTTGTTGTTGAGAAATGAGAGAAAATGGGATGGTTTTGAGGGGAAAACCATGGTTGGAACATCCACAACAATTGAAGAAAACGCCATCAAAACCTGCAACCTTGTTACCATTGCTCACAGACAGTTTCAGCCAAGTGTTTTCCTTGGGGTCGTTTGAAGTAGGAAACCAATAGTATTGGACTCCCTTTACTTGCACTGGAAGGGAAGAAGATCCCTTGTGAAATGTGAAGTGGATAAAGGGAATATATTATGTGTGCTATGAAGGGGAAGAGAGTGACATGGCAATTGATGGTTGGATGAGGGATCGGAATGCTTAGCAGCAAGCAGAATGACAATGTCATGAGAGTAAAGTGTTGCATTAAGTGAAATTAGAGTCTTGAAGGAGTTTTCTTTGCCTTGGTGGTATCATGGTATGGCTTGGGGGTGGAATCCATAACTAATTCCTACAATAGGGCAATGAATCACTTCTCAACAACTGATTTGGTGGACTTACCTTTGTTTATAGATAAGTTTGCATGCTTATATATATGTGGAATGCTTTGTAATTGGAATATGTTAATGAATGAAATCAAAATATGCATGGTTATTTTCATTGTTGTTCTACATTTGCATATGAATTATGTTTATATTGTTGTTAGAGTTTGAATTTAGCTTAGCAATTGGATAACAAAAGTTTAAATTTCTTATGGAGTGCCCTAATGCCCTAGGGAGGCATCCTAGCACATTATAGTTTGTTTGGGCATCTCATGTTGAAGGCCTTTCCAGATGCTTCTTTGTGCTTGGAGCTTCTCTTGGTTTCATAAGCTACCACTTCTTATTATAGTTTTTCCATGGCCTAGTTGCATTTACTCTATGATTGGGTTAATCACTCAAAGATAGGGTCACCAAAATGAGAAAGCTAGGATGCTAAAGCTCCCATCTTCTCTTAGACATAGTTGACAAACTTGTTTAGTGTCGAGCTTGATTTTCAATTGTTGTGTAATAAATTTGGAATGTTGACATCTATGTGATATGTTATGTGAAGGATAAAGAACCAAATGCATTCATTTAGTGTATGGTTTTGGTAATTGTTGTGAATGCCAACTATGTGATATGTAATGTATCCAAGCTATATCAAGAGTGTATCACTGCTACTATGTGTTATGATACCATTTATCCACATCTCTAAAGAGAGATGGGGCATAACAAGCCAAGATACGGCTTTAGAATGTTATGGAAAAATCTTAAGGTTGATATAGCCTATACATACATACATGTGTGTGTGTGTGCGCGCGCGCCCGCCCAAGCATAGATTGCTATTTGTTAAATAACCCAAATTGAGAACACATGAGATTGTTATTTATATGAGCAGCCAAGAATCTAAATTAATTCAATTTCCCTTAATGGAAAAAATATTTAGGTTTTAATGTATGCAAATCCCAAAATGTCCAAAACTAAATAATAAACTAGACATCACAAGCATGCACATAATTCACATAGATAGTTATGGAACAAGAGAAAACACTTGTGGGGTAGAAAAACTCTAGAGTACATTGAGGCTTAATTATACATAGCTTCTGCTAAATGGGACGATGTAAAGAGACAGTTGTGTGGGTGCAATGAATGGCACTCACAACGTGAATGCCCATATGCTAATTGTATGCTATTATGCTATTTGATCCAAGGAGGATCCAAGCTCTTATGCTATTTGATCCAAGGAGGATCCAAGCTCTTATGTCCCCTTATTTTACATCATTATTCTCCCGAGAAATCGTTATCAGGATCAAAGCATAAATTGCTAGTTGTTAAACAACCCAAACTGAGAACGCGCACAAAGTTGTTATTCACATGAGCAACCAAGAATCTACATTAACTTAGTTTACCTGAATGGAAAAATTATTTAGGTTGTAATATATGCACATCCCAAAATTTCCAAAACTAAATAATAACCAAGACATCACAAGCATACACATAACTTACATAGATAGTTTTGGAACTAGAGAAAACCCTTGTGGGGTAGAAAAACTCTAGAGTACATTAAGTCTTAATTATACATAAGTTTTACTAAATGGGATGATGCAAAGACTGTGTGGGTGAAATGAATGACTCTTACAACATGAATGCCCATATGCTAATTGTATGCTATTATGCTCTTTGATCCAAGGAGGAGCCAAGTTCTTATGTCCCCTTGTTTTACATAATTATTCTCCCAAGAAATCATTATCAGGATTGCCAAGATCCATTACATAACAATTTAATTACAAGAATCCACCTATTCGGTGGCCAAGAGCAATTGAGAATTTGGAAAGTCGTTTGTTTAGCTTTGTTTCCATGACAATGCCATATATTAATGTGTTTTCCTTGATGTGGCTTGCTAGAGTTATTTGTGTTTCCATAGAAGGATGACAAGTGCATACATTGTGTGTTGATGTGCCAAACGTCATATGTCAGCCTACGTTGCCATTGTGTATTGATGTGTGCAATCGTCATGGAAATTACGTCTATGCCATGTTGTTTGCCAATGTATGATGAGTGGCACTGACATGCCTACTATCCTAGCTTGTTCTCTATGTTATTCTCATTGGAATTGAGTTTCCCATGGATAAGTCATGTTTGTGGGTGGCATGATGTCTAGGATGCAAAGGTGTGGGATTAAGGGATTTATGTTGGATGCAAGTGGTCCAAGAAGGAAGACCCCATTTTCATCCTCTGCATGGACCCCTACACATGTTGTGCAGGATGTGAGGCATGTATAGTGCAAAAGGTTGTGGGGTGATGACCCCATGAAGCCTCTCTCCATAAGGTTCCTACATGGTGCCCCTCCATGTGCTACGTGGTATGAAGAGGAAGGAAACCTTGCTAAGCCTTTAGTAGGTAGTTGCATTTCCTCTTAAAGTGCAAAGCAAATCGGAGCCTTCCACAATTGAACTACAAATATTTGTGAAACTCAACTAAACTACAATTCCAATAAACTATGCTCAAATAACTTTACTCATCTACATCTAAGAATATCAATACCAAAAATCTTAATAATACAAATTTAAACAATATATAATCTCATAAAATAAATAAATAAAACTAAAAAAAATAATAATAAATAAATATTATATTTTTAATAACATTCCCAATATCTCAAACTCACGACAACCAACCTAATCATTAATAAACAAAACTCATACAAACCCACACAAATGATATGGCGACCATAACATTCAATCGATAGAGATTGAA
Source organism: Picea engelmannii (assembly GCA_009831015.1). Lineage (NCBI taxonomy): Eukaryota > Viridiplantae > Streptophyta > Pinopsida > Pinales > Pinaceae > Picea > Picea engelmannii. Next base: position 1,771,494 of record ML778346.1, read on the forward strand.
CACAAGGAAATAAAGAAAAACCATTGAAGAAGAATCTTCCCAATGATAAAATGGGAATTTATACATCAAATTGGGCAAATGCAATATGTGGATGTCCACGTGTTAATCATGGAGTTGAGTTCATAGATTGACACATGGCATAGGTTACTCTCCCCCTTTCCATCTTGGTGATCTCATAGCTCTTTCTTGATCCTATGCACAGTCACATGTATTGGCATTTTATATTAATATAATTTTACAAACTTACATTATGATAATATCATTTTTTTTTTCATCTAAAAAGTTTTAAAATCTCTAAATGCTAAGGATCAAAACATAAAACAGTTCAACAACACCACAAATAATTTTATAAAATTATCTTAATTCAATAAAAAAATAAAAATATACATTTTAAAAATAATTATTACATATGCTCACGTGACCCAAATCTCAAACAAAATAGCCACGTATATACCATATTTGTATGTTTCATTATATAGTACATGTTAAAGTTATTATTAAAAATAGTTTTAGTTAGAATTTGTTTTTTCGCTATTCAAAATAAGGTAAAGAATTATTTGAATCTGAAATAAATTAGAGAATAATTATCTTAGATGAATAAGTTGTAAATATAAGAAAAACGAAGTGAAGAAAGAGACGTAAAACTCCAAATAGAGCTAGAGGCAATGATTGATAAAAAAAATTAAAGATATCATTCAAACTGAAATAGAGGATAGATTCTTAGGGTTCAAGAGTGAATTGTAGACAATGAAGGATAGAATTCAAGAAATGGAAAAACATAAACAATCAACCCAACAAGGAGGGGTTGAAGAAAATCACAATTTGAGAGTTAGGATTAAAGAGCTAGAAGAAAAACTAACCAACAATTTGACCCTTAGTAATATGGAAAAAAAAATGGATATCAAACTCATCAAAGAGGAAATGAATAAGCTAATCGAACTGGACCATGAGCATAACAAAAGAGCCTTGAACCTCATAATTTTTGGTATAAAATAACAACAAGAGGAGGATACGCTAGCAATAGTAAAAGAAGAATTAAAAAATAAATCACAAATTGATACAACTTACCTCATAGAAGCAAAG
>ML778346.1:1773367-1802015 GCA_009831015.1 Picea engelmannii
TAGTAAATTAAACCTCCTAACTTATAAGGACAACATTGAATAACTCTATCATAATTTTACAACTACCCTTTCCACTTCTATTAACAAGTTCTCTTTCGAGGTGTCCTATAAAAAGAATAATAGAACGACCAACCCTTGGTATGCTAAAGAATGTAAAATTGCTAGGAAATCCATTAGGGATGCTTCTAATGAGCCCTTAAAACTTGATAAGATCAATACATACAAAGCCCTAATTAAAAGAAAAAAAAAGATACTATATCAATAAAAGGCAAGAGCAACTTTCANAACTATACAAGTTGGATCCTAAGAAGTTTTGGAGCCAAATTCTAAAATGCAATACTAAAGAAAATAATAGGATTCCCTTAAGGGACTAGAATTCCTACCTTAAAAGTCTTTACAAGTTCCCTAATGCCATGGACACCATTCCTATTGTCCCTACAAAGAAAGAAGTTTTTTCTTTAGATGACATAGAGTTCAGGGTTAAGCGACTCACAAATGGGAAAGCTAAGGACATTGAAGGCTACCAAGCTGAAATTTTTAAAATCAGAGGGCCAATCCTTATCCCTCACATACAAACTCTTTAATTTAGTAGTCAAGCAAGGCTTCCCTAAACCCTGTACGCAAAGCCTCATTGTTCCTATTTTTAAAAATGGGGATAGAAATATTCCCTCTAATTATAGGACCATTATGATTAGCCTGATTTTAGCCAAGCTTTATGGAATTATTTTGGAAAAGAAGATTAGCCTTTGGCTAGAAAGTCACGGTAAAAGAGCTAAAGGCCAAGCTGGGTTTAGGAGATATCATTCTGTAAGTTTTAAACCTGTGAAGTAAAGCAATGCATATAGATTCTTAAGCAAAACATAAATTAATCAATGGCTCATACACATAGTACACAGAGATTTACATTGGAAACCCTTAACCGAGAGAAACCAACATTCCTCGGTGTCGCACCTTTCAACTCTTCATTGTATTAATTTCACCATTCACCATACAATATATATAATGATTTTAGGTATTATGTAGCTACCAAAACCCTAATCCCTTAATCCGGGATTAATTTAGAAAACTGCTAAAAATAGCAAAATCTGTTAAAATAGCAAAAACCACCCAAAAAACATTTTAGGGCGCTGTGCGTAACCAGGGGGGGCCAAACCTGGCCCCCCCTGGGACCCCCCTAGAAAAGCGTCAGGCGCTTACAACACAAAGAGCACAGAAAGTTGGGATCGTCAGACGCAGTTGTTGAATCTGATGCGCCCACACACACACATGCAAAGAATATAACACATACCCAACACATTCAACTATGGACCATCTTGTTACCTTTAGGATCATTGTAGAGGAGTTTCGCAATACTAAAACGATTTTTTTATTTATTTTTTACTTTAGAAAATCTTTTGACATGGTTCCTAGGAAAAACCTTTGGAATAGGTTGGAAGAGACAAGAGTGCCTCTCGAGTTGAGAGTTGTTGCAATAAGGATGTATGAGAACGTTATTGCTAAGTTTAAAAACATTGAGGGTTGGTCAAAAGAGATTAACTGCAATATTGGATTCAAACAAGGTTGTCCCTTGTTCCCTACCCTTTTTGGCATATACATTGACAAGTTAGAAGAATGCTTGGAAAAAGCAGGTTGTGTCGGCCCGACTCTCACTGGTATAGTCATCAATCTTCTTCTTTATGTCGATGATATCGTTCTTATGGCAAGGAGTCCCCATGATCTTGAAAACCAACTAAGAATCCTCAAGGATTTTTGCTCCAATATGGGTATGACTATTAATATTGATAAGACTAAGGTCATGATTATTAAATCCAATAAGATCCCTTATGATACCTTTGTATATGACAACAAAAACTTGGAGGAAGTGACTTCATACAAATATCTTGGAATTGATATTCACCACAAGCTCAATTGGAATTATAGCATTGAGAAAAGGATTATTGGGGGATGGAAATATTATTATGGGCTTGAAAACAATTGTAAATCAGCTGATCTTTGGAGTTGGGATGAGAAGAAACTCCTCTTTGAGACTCTTGTTACACCTGTTATTCTTTATGGATGTGAAGTCTAGGGTTGTAGTATCTCTCGTGAATCTTGGAGAAAGATAGAGAAAATACAAAAGAATTTTATAACCTATAATCTCAAAATTAAAGGAAATACGCTATATCCCATCCTCCTCTTAGAAACAAGCCTCTCCCCCATTGAGAGCATGGTTATGACTAGATACCTAATGTATAAGAACAAGTTAAACAACATGGAAGACAAGAGGCTACCTAAAATTGCTTCAAAATCAAGTCATAACCACCATCGACTTAAGCGAGGATGGAATAAAGACGCTCGGTCTTGGCTAAACTATTGGGGAATCATGGAAGAAACCATTTTGCAGAATAAAGATACTATTAAAAAAAACGTCAAATCAAAATTTAAGGGAAAAATGTGGTGTGATAAAGATTTAGAGGAAAAAACAAAATTAAGGTATTATAAAGATGTAATCAACCCTAATCTAGAAGATCAAAATTATCTATTTTTTTTGCCAAGTGTAAAGAAAAAAATAAGCATTACTAAGATAAGAACAAATTCTCATGAGCTCCATAGTGAAACTAGGCGTTGGTCAATTCCTAAAATGCCATGGGATGAAAGAGTGTGTCACCTTTGTGACACTAAGAAGGTTGAAGATGAAAAGCACTTTCTCTTAGATTGTCTAGCCTATACCCATATTAGATCTCATTTTCAAAATATTTATCACACTACCAACCTTCCTAACCTCTTAACTCAACAAAAGTATGGTGATCTTGGAAAGCTTCTCTTAATGCTTTTCAACCACAAAAACAAAATTCTAAAAAAACACAAGTAATCACTTACCCTCTTAAGGTCCGATATAACAATTCAGTCTTAGTGAACGTTAATCATCATCATCATCATCATTATAAAGAACTAATATTACACAATTTTCTTTTTGATTAAAGATATTTTAAAGTATTAAATTTATTTTTTATTAAAAATAATAAATTTATTAATATTAAATTATAATTTTGTCAAAAATTACATTATCAATAGCAAAACAAAAAAATCCATTTAGAAAAATACTTACTCTTCTTAAAAATATTATTCAATATGATTTAATTTATAAAATATCATTTATTATATTACTAATACTTTATCTTTTAATGAAAGATAAAGTGAATTAAGGTAAGTTCATTTTAACTCCAATCTTTAAGTATTAATAAATTTGTATTTCCATTTATTTATTTTTTCTTTTTCAATATTTAATAAATTTAAAGTTTAAAACTATTTTATCTTTAATAATTTTAAAGTTTAAATATATCTACATTAATTAAATTATAATTCATGTTTTTTTTTTAAATAATTACATTGTTAAATGTTGTAAAGCATTCATGTTTATCCCATATAATACTTATAGTTATTTCCTTATATATGAACAACTCAAAACTTTGTTCATGATGACATTACACTATTTCCTCAAAAAATTGTTTTTTCCTATTTTTTCAAAAAATTACATTCGTTTTTTTTATCCATAAAAAAATTTCAACAATCATTTTATATTTGTTTCATTCCACACCCATGAGATATACTTTGAAAATGACCCATAAAACTATGTTGTAAGAGTAAAAAATATATCCAAAGATCATGTAAATATTCAGAATTTTGCCCGCGATGATTCTCAAAGACTTTCTAGACTCCTCTATCAAACTCTAATCATGTTTTTGATAAATCATCTATTGTCTTATTTCTATCCCTATAAACATGTTCAAATGAAATATGAGTGAAGGTTGGTTGTAAAGTCGTAACATCAAGAAACAAAGGTTGGAGCATGAAATTTCTTAGGATTGACTCTTCTTTCATCCACTGGATTGAAAGGAGTGAATCCTCAAATATTTGAATATGTGTTACTCCATGTTCCCAAGCCAGCATAAAAACAATTTGAGCGCCATCAATTCACAAAAGTTATTTGATGCTTGGCCAACTCCAACTTTGAGAGACATATTATGGAACATAGAAATATGAAGGATTCACCCTACCTCGCCCTTGGGAGGGGTTCCCTAAGAAGCACCATCAAAGAATGCCCATGGAAAATATTTATTAATTACTGCTTTAGTAAGCTATCCTATGTTGTATTTTTCCTGAAACTGAGGAAATGCAGATAGTATATTTAAGCTTTGGAAAACATATTTCAAAGGTATAATATCTCTATCTTCAAACAATTTTGAGTTCCTAGCCAACCATACTCCCCAAGCAAGAGTCAACGAGAGAGCTCTATACCTTATGGTTTCGCTATTAGTGCACTAAGTTCTAAGGGCCTCCTTTATAATGTTCCCATCCCAAACATTTTTCAATCATGTCATTCCTTCTACCTCATTTCAAACCTACTTTGTAAATTGGTAAGACAAAATTAGATGCAAGTTTGTTTCTTCCTTTTGTTTGCAAAAAAAACACCATCTAGGTCCTACAAAGTTCCTCTTCTACAAAATATTGCAGGTTAAAGCTTTGTTATTCAAGATTGGCCATGTGACTATTTTGGATTTTGTTGGGCACTTAAATTTCCAAACTTGTTTCCACCACTAGAACTGGAGATTGTCTCTTCCCTTAACCCCAATGCTTGGCACATAGTCCCCGGTTAGATTTAATGACCAAATAATATAATCCTCAACATCTTGTATTCTAACATAACAAGCTCTTGATTTTCCAGTGCACCTCTACCAAGTAACTGCATCCTCCTCACTTAGACCGATCTCCCTCCAAGATAGCCAATGTTGTTGCCATGTATTTGTCCTATCCCATCTAGCAATCTGCTTGAGTGTATAAAACCATGTCTCTTAGAACATGAATCAATTGTGGAGGTAACCTATGGAAGCATGTACTTATGATCCATGGATCTAGCCCAACTTGGACTTTGTCTCTCTTTCCTACACACCGCACCAACTAATTCCCAACCAATGGAGAAGTTGCAATAATCTTTTTCCAAACAATTGAGGTGTTTTGGATTCTCTTAACAAGATTTCTTACCCACTCCTCCTATGTATTTGGAGCTATGTACTTGTCCTTGATGACTTGATCCCATAGCAGAAAACCTTGAATTAGTTGCCATACATTAATCAGTTTCCATACATTCTTTGTAGCTAGTGCCTTGGAGAAAAGGAAGATATTCTTTAACCCCCATCCTCCTCGAGCCTTTGGTATTTATGTTTTTTTCCAAGAAACCAAAACAATTTTTTTTTCCTAGCTCTCCTGACCAAATAAACTTGCAACATATATGCATGATCCTTTTCAACACTCCTTTGGGTATCCATGTGAGAGACATCCAGTAAATTGAAATGGATTCTAAGATTGCTTTCACCAAAACTAGTTGACCCCCTCTGGATAACTACCAATTACACCAAGTATTTAGTTTTTTATCCACCTTTGTTATCAACCATTGGAAACCCCCCCTTTTATACATATTAGCTTCTAGTTTAAATCCTAAATATTTCAAACCAACATTTAATTTAGCCAAATTGAAGGAAAATGGTTAGTTGATAAAAAAAATTGTCCCTCTTAGAAATACCCCAGAAGGTTATCATTGATTTTGTTGTGTTTATCTTCATGCTTGTAGCCATGTATAAAAGGTTTTATTTGAGCTTCTCAACCATTCTTCTAGAGTCTTCATAGAAAACAAGGATATAGTCAACAAAGAGCAGGTGAATGACATAACATGAGTTCCCAACATTTATCCCTTTAAAACTTCAATTCTTGCTAGCCTCCTTCAGTGATTTGCTCAAACATTTTGCAACTAGAAGGAAAAGGAAGGATAATAAGCACACGGGTTTAAGACCTCTTTCTGGCCCAAATAAGGGAGATGATGCCTCATTTATAAGAAAAGAAAAGGAGACTAAGTTGATACAATTCATTACCTAAGGAATGAAAAGAGGACAAAAACCCAAATGAATAAGGATTAGCCTTATATGGAGCTAGTTCACCTTGTCATACACTTCGGATAAATCCACTTTTACTACCATAGTTTTTATGTTTTTTACCTTAATAGAATGTAATCCTTCTTGTGCAACCCCCACTACCTCATGAATTTGTCTCCCCTCCAAAAATACAAACTATTCAACAGAGATTTGTCAAGAGATTTGTCAAAAATACAAATTCTTCAACATAGATGCAATTACATGGTGATATTGGTTGGAAATTTTCAAAGGTAATCATATTATCAATCTTTGGAATCATGGGTATGAATGTTGTGTTGAAAGCTTCCAGTGTTTTTCCAATGTTTCTTGATGACTCAACCACCCTCCTTAAATCATGTTTAATAAAATCATAACACCCCAGGAAGAATTCGACTCGTAGCCCATTTGGACCTAGGATTTTATCCTTTTGAAAGCTTTGAAGTATCATGTGTAACTCCTCCTTACCTGCCCCCTTCATTGGTGCATGATTATCTTTTAGATTAACAAAGCTTGGGAAGGAATTGGACAATATAATTACCATGGCTATTGTAGCTCGGTTCTTAGCTTCAAATAAATATTTGAAGTAGTTAACATATTCTATTGTTATATCATTAAAATTTGTCACCCATTATCCATATTCCTTCTCAATCTTCCATATAGAGTTTATGTTTTTCCTACAATTGGCATATTTGTGAAAAAACTTTATGCTATCATCGCTTGCTTAGAGCCAAATAGCTGATCTGAAAATAGGCTGACTTGTTTTTCTATGCAAACACCCTCTACTTCATTAAAATAAACTTCAGGACGTTGCTCTATGTCATAGTTGTGCAAGAGGTTTTATGTGTCAAGTTTAGGCTTCTTTTAGGTGTTTATGTGTGAGGATTTTAAAAAGGTTAAGTATGTTGTTTACATAAATACAACAGAAAAATAACTTGCAGCAAATAATAACCAGCAACAACTCACAACAAAAAGGACATGATAAAGGAGTTCACCCCCAACTGGGCTACATCTCCTTGAGCCTCCATGAATGGACTAGGCTCTTTGGGATTAGTTTGTCAAAGATTCTTTTACAAGATTCTTCTCAACTCCAATGGATTTACTGACTGTACCATTGGGTTCAAAATACATAAAAACCCCAAAAATGACTATTGGATCTCTGAAAACGGACCATGGCTCATCTGGGCATGACCTCTTCTATTGGTGGCCTTGAGCTTCCCTGAGCTTCCTTGTGGAAAAAAACACCTTTAAAAGCCCTCAAATGGATCTGAAACCTGTCCCATTGTGTTCAGAGCATAACAATTAGCCAAAAATGACTACTCAGCCACAAAAAATAGACTTGGGCTCATCTGAGCATGATTTCCTTCAATGGTGGCCCTAAGCTCCCTAGAGCTCCTGAAAATTCAAGGTAGAAAAACCTAAAAAATAAGTCTCCAAATGGATTTGAAAATAGTTCCAATGGATTCAGAACATCCAAAAACCCCTAGCTGGGTTTTTTTGGCACCTCATTTGGCCAAAAGATGAAGAAGTTAGGCCTCCTACCATTTTCCTCCTTCAAGCTTATTGTCTCTGGTTCGCCAATTCGCACCTCCTGTGTGAGTAACTTGGCCTCTGGGAGTTTCCCATGCCTAAACCCAGCACACATGCACATTCCCGTGATTTGTGCCAAAATGTCACATCGTTAGCGGATCTTGGGCCCCCAAAGACGGAGGTGTTGGGCGCATGGGGCCATGTGGCCAAGTCTTTAGCATGAAAAAAGGCTCCAATGCCAAATGGCATGAGCACTTGACAAGTGGCAGCGAATGTATAACCATTGGGGTGTGTGCACCTTGTTTGTAAAGGTGTGGTTATATGGGAGAACAACCGCGACCGAGGGCTGGGGCTAAGCCCCAGCCCGGACGCGCCCCAACATAAAACATATGTCAATTTAAATACAATTTTTGCCATAGTATTGTTAAGAACCATCGTTAGGCACGCTAGTTGGGCGGCCTTTGCCAAGACTTGGCCATATTCCAGGAGGTCCAGGGTTCAACCCCCGTGGACTCCACAAAATATTTAACCAATCAGCCTTTGACATGGTGCCACGTGGCAGCCCATGTCTGGGTCATGTGGCACCTCCCCATTTGCCATCAAACATGCCACGTGTCCAAATCCAATTCGTCTACGCACCTGTCAAATAAATGCTTGCCACGTCAGCCTTGCCCAATCAGCACCTGACACGTCATCTTAAGCCACGTCAACAACTGTACGGACTGTATAGTCAACAAATTTTTGCATGTTTGGCAAATCGAACAGAACACGATATCTCCCTCATACAGTGTTCGTTTGAACCTGTTCGAAGTGCGTTGGGTTCGTGACAACGAGGCCTACACTCCTGTTCTTTTTTAATCGATTTCGAACACTTTCATTTTTGAGCTAAATTTTGACCCCTGGTCTAGATTCTGATCAATAGCCATACTTTTTAGTCACCTTTCTTTCTTTTTGTCAAGAAGTATTTCTCTCTTTTATCTTCTAGATGTTTTATTTCTTCTTTTTTATTCTTTGAATTATGACCAAATCCTCATTATCATAGTAAGATTCTAGAGTTTACTCGACCTCTCTCAGAGTTCTGTCGTCTCTTTGTTTTTTACCTTTTGACCATATCATTGCAACCTACTTTTCCCTCTTTAAATTCCGGTGAAATTGAATAGTGACCGATTCCCTCAAAGAAGCATCAAAAGGTTCCCAAATTTCTTTTATCTTGCTCACAAATTATTCTTCTTTTAACCATTTTGGATTCAACTTGAACGAACTGGTTGGTTTTCCTTGAGTTGGAGCCACTTCTAAGAACACTAACACTAATCTGAGTCCCCCACAATGGAAATTGTTTGACGAATTCTTATGGATTCTTCGAGGAAATATTCTAAGATCAAAAAACGATCCAATCTTGTTGCAATGTTGGCCTCTCATGTTCTCTTGTTTCTCCAAGTAGGAGTTAATTTTGCAAGTTCGATGTCTAATAATCCCACCTCCTCCAATTTGTTTATAAAGTAACCATATAGGCATTCAACTTGGGTAGTGGGTCCCTATTACCTCTCAAGTTCTCACTTGGTGTAAAATTCCCAAGCGCAAGGATGAAACCCTGAGGGAAACTGTAGGTGAGCCACCATTTTCACCTCGATCCCTTTGCCTTTCTCACTTTAGACTATTGTTGATGTTCAGTTTGGTCAAGATCCAAACAACAACCTCACGAGGATAGAATCACCCTGCGTTTTAATAGAGGTGGTACTCCTCTGTTATAATCTGAAAGATGTAGTTTGATGTTCTTTGAAAAATAGGGGAATGTTAAACAACAAACCCCAAATCTTTATTTCTTTGTAAATATAAAGGAAAGATAAAAATATATTCACATAGAAAAAAGTTCCTAAGAAAAGAACCAGGAATATTTCAAGACTGAAATAAATATATGTACAAAATATTATACAAGAATAAAGAAAGCATAATATGAAAGTAAAACATTCCTCACATCCATTACAACATGATAAAATTTGATCACAGTCATAAGAAAGGAAAGGTAATAGTCCACAATTGTAGAGAATTTTAAAAGAGTATTTCATTCAAGATAAAAGTGAATATGATAGGTGCACTTTAAAAATATCGTGCTCATAAACTCAGAGTTTCATAAATCATTGAAATCACACCCCGAAGTAGTTCTCTTGGGAGTTAAAAAATAATAGCATGTTTTACAATAAAATAAAAATTTGCATTTGTCCCAATGGACTAGGATGGGGTTGTTGTGGACCATAAAAGAAAGTAGAATAGGGTTGAACCTGAAAGAAGAAAAAAAGGAGACGATTAGATATCGGTTATGGGTTCTCAAGAAATTAAAATACACAATTGAATGATTTATGAATGAGAAGCATGAAAAATAGGAAATTATGAAAAGTTATCTATTCACTTACTGTGATGGAGTCTCTCCTATGTTATCTGCTTGTTGAGTTGCCTTTTGTAATTTCCTTCATTCTAATTATGTGACCGGTTGCAACTACCTCTTCTTGGTCTGGTTCCATTATTTTAGTTAAGGCATTCTTTAACCAATTTTCAAGATAATCTCTCATTGGTGAAACGGTTATTTCTTGCCTTACTTTTATGTCAAATAATGTGCTTTCCATATCTATAAAGACTATTGAAAGTTGGTGTAGTGCATCCTCAATATCTTTGTTTTTGTTTACATAACTAACCAACCAACTTTCCACTTCTAATTCTGAATAATCGATCAAACTATTAAATCTCTCTAATGCAGTTTTCAATATATCTGATTTTTCTTCAAAATTCTCTTTTGAAATAAGAATGGTATTTAACATAAACTTTGGTTCTTCAAGTTATCTGATCGTCCCAACTAAATCCAACTCAATTAATTTTAAATACAACTCTCCCCTTTTGACACTTATAGTATCACAATCAACCAATATTTCTTTTAGACACTTTATTCGCTTTATCCAGTATGCTTTGAGTTGCCTTATGTGGATTGCGGAAGGAAAGTCCTCTTGTTTTCTTCTGAACTCACTCATACTTGAAACTTTTGCAACAAAGGTGGAAACAACCCCTTTATAGAACTCCTCATCATTTTCCAGATTAGCCTGAAGGTATTGTCTCAAATATGTTGGTCTTGATCCCGGAGAAACAAGACTCTTTAGCATCTCCCATGCCTAGAGAATAAGAGACATTCTTTTCTTGATTTATTCTCCAACATATATTTTGACAATAATGAGTAGGCTCAATGTTCCTCTCAATCTCGAATTAGATTCTAGTGTTCCATCAAAACTCTTCCAGAGCTGCATTGTAGCAATTGGGATCTCAAAAAAATGATTGAATATGAGAAATCGGATAGACGGATAAGATCCAGGGTATGTATAGAAGAATCATAAAGTTACCAAGGCCCGTGGTGAAATTTCAAAAAATTGACTAAGTATAATACATTGCGAAGGTAATGTAGTGTGGTTGGTCAGTGGTTATGGAGTGATGAAAAGGAAAGGAAAGTCGTGATGTCATGGGTTCGTAGGGGTGAAGGGTATGAGGAAGAAAAATCATAACAACCTGTGGAGCACGATACTTTATAAGAAATACAACTAAGTATAGGAAATCGGCTAGATTGTGATCTTAGACAAGTGAATCGGACAAATGGCTTAGACCCGCGGGGAAGTATTTTGAAAAAATCTAAGTATGCATGTTGAATGAAGGTGACATAACATGATGGTGTGTTTTGGAGGCTGCGAAAGTTTGGACTTGAAGAAAGAGTGCACCATGAACCCACAACAATTTGAAAATTTTCTAAGTATGAAAGAGGAATATACAAGAGAGAGTTTACAAAAGACTTAACACAATTGTGGATCAACAACTACAGATGGTCCTAGTCAAGGGGGGGTTCCCTAGGTCAACTAAGTTGAATGTGTTATAGTGTGTAGTGGGAGAAAGAGAGAGCTTAGTGGTGTTATTGTTTGATTTAGTGATTATGATTAATATTCTTTAAATTTGCAACCTAAACTAGATTCCAATTAGCCTTGAATATTACCCAATGCAACACAAGACTAAACTAAAGCGAGTAGATGCAAGATAATGCAATGAAACTCGATACACTTGCCTATGAAAGATAAAGGACCACTTCTAAATATATTTTAAGGACAAATAATGCAAATATTCAGACTTGAAGATGCTTATGAGCAACCCACGTATTCAAGATAACACAAGTGAAAAACTAGGCTAGATCTAGCAAATCGATTTAGGATTTTTACCGAGTAAAGTTAAGTTTTCCAAATAAACATATGAGTTAATATAAAATATGATTTAGTGGTGTTATTCCAAGAAGAATTCCAGATTTCACACTCACTTATCAAAACCCTCAACAAAAGATGAAGCAAGAATGAAACTAGGGCACAATCACACAAGGCATATAGGGTTTTTAGGTCTAGATTCTCGTATTTCAAGTCTAAATATGTGTAAATAATATTACAAAGAGTAAATTCCAAATTTATAACCAATCCTCAACAATGCTCTTTCACGAGAAATAAAACGATGCCAAGCTAGTGCAAGAAAGAGCAAAATGTATAGGTTCTTTAGGGATAGAACTCACTACTCCAATCTCAAATCTATATGTGTGATGTTCTTAGATATAAAAATCAGATCTAAAATAGTAAATCAAAAGTCTCTTAGAAAGATATCCAGCCAAAAATGAAAAGAGACCAAACAAGGCAAAACGTCCAGGGTTTAAATTGGAGAATTGGGATGATTTTCCTTCTTTGTAACTAGAATAAGTTCAAATTTGTTTTTTATGATTTTATTCTATGATATAAATTGGATCTAAGCCAAAATCAATTCTCTATTAAGATCTTGTGACAAACACAATAAGGCCCCATATAAGCAATAAGTCTTGGGGTTTTAGAAGGAATTTTCAAATGATTTTCTTGAGGGAAAGACAACCAAGCTTAAGATGGAATTTTCTAGGGTTTTTATGGCTCAAGTGAAATATTATTTCTAAAGTTAATTTTTATGGTGAATTCAAGATTGCAAAATAAACAAAAAAAAAGGGTAAAAAGGAGATGAATTTTGGATTTTTTAGATTCTTCTAAGGATCTAAAGGGAAAGTAGGATTGTCAAAACAAGATCTTACAAGTTCTGAATATAAATAAGGAATTGATACAAGTAAATGGAAGGGAGCGACACACCACCTCCAAAACTACTAGGGAGTGTTTTCACTTGATACAGGAATGAGCGTTGCTTTTGTTCACAAGGAATAATAGGGAAAATACTCACACACTTCAAGCAAATAAACAAGGGATAAAACTTGCCTCTCCAATGTAGTGATATCATTCCTCTATGGCACCCAAGTAACTTTTGACAAGTCCAAACCTAAAATAAATCCCTAGCTAGTATGATCCAAGAATCATTTGCCACATTTCATGAAAGGTTGATCATCGATCACCACAAAACCTTAGAAAATAGACAAGTGGAAGATAAATTTATTTCAATAACTTCCAACCACGAATTTACAAACAAGAAGGAGGCTCTTATTTATAGATAAAGAGCTCAAGAAAATAGAATTAGATCTCTAACAAATCCTAGATCTATGCTCAAAAAACTAATCTCCTCTAACAAACAAAGGAGGATCTAGTCAACAACAATAAAATATGGTGGACTAATGCCACATGTATGATGGATGGGGATATATGCCTCTACAAAGTGGATTCCCTCCTGAAAGTGTCCCACGTGTGAACCAGTCATCAAGAGAGTGGGATGTCCTCGAATGAGTGGTAAAATTATTGGCAATAATCTTCCCACGACAGATTTTAAAAGCACCATAACTATGTCAATTTTTCCCAAATTTCTATTATGACCACATTTTGGAAATTGTGTAACCATTTTGCATCTAATGGCATTGATTTGGTGGAAGGCACTCCATCAAAAAATAATTGCTTCTAAAGCTAGGTCATCCTCAAAATATGTGCAACAATATCAAGTGGACATCCTCATGAAAAGTGTGATAGACAAGGTCAAAATACAATAGATTCCCTCATATAGGGAGGTCAACCTCATCAAAATAATACAAGAAGGACTCAAAATTCCATGGTTTCTTCCTCCAACAGATATGCTCATGTTTGGATCAATTCCATGGTTTCTTCCTCCAACAGATATGCTCATGTTTTCTTCCATGGTTTCTTCCTCCAACAGATATGCTCATGTTTGGATTTTTCTTGAAGGGGAAGAAACATACTCATGTGGACTGATCATTAGATTGGATTAGATTTGTTGGCCTTCTCGTGGATACTGTGAAAAATGCATTGTTTCCTCCTCCATTCTCCACAAAGATCACGAAACTCTCCTCACTACAACTTTGGAACTCCTCCCCAAGGTTTTTTTTTCTTAACCAAAACCCAACAACAATGTTTTTTACTCATCATTTACCAAGCACTTCATATGTAGTAAATAATTTAAACCTTGCCTGGCTCTTTCTTGGCAACTTCTGTCAATTCCTTGCCCATATTGCAAACAGTCATCACATTTTACATGTTATGAAATCCCTCATCTACGCCTACAAATCATGTGGAATCCATTCACCCTTACCAAGTTTTTTTTTAAATGGAAACTGGGAAAAATTTATTATAAAATAAAAGTTGTATCCGAACTAACAAGACTATTACATATACATCATGTCCAAAATTTTAAGTAGAGTTTGCAGCTCACAAGATAACTGATACAAAATTTTAAGTAGAGTTTGCAGCTCACAAGATAACTGATACAAAATTTTGCATATGTCTTTGGGCAAAATTTTCCAATATTTTTTTCTACTATAAATTATATAAAAGGCTCCTAGAATACTAATAACATAAAAAAACATTTACTTAATGAAACACATGACGACTAGCAACCTCATCCAAGCCAACATTTGAGGGAACCAAGCCTTGCAATCTAATCTCCATGTCTTCAACTAACTGATGCACAATGCCCTCTTCTTTGAGATCCTCATGGATTGGGATGACTAAGATTCTTTGATTTGATGTCCCTTCTTATCACACAATCTTGAACCCTAGTGCAAAGCCTTCACAAGGTACAAAATGAGTGGAATATTAAAAGTGTTACCACTATCGCCTAGGCAACAACTTCCCTTGTTTTAGTAAAGGATGGATCTAACACAAGGGAGGATTCTCTGGTATCTTGTAGGGTTCCTCAGACAAGATACATTCAAGTCTAAGGTCTCCTATATAGCTACCCAATTTACCACCAACTAAATATATCAAGCAAATTATGGATTAGGTGGTTATTCAAAGTAAATTCTAGATTTGGGTTTGATGTGCTTTGAGGTTGCTTTAGGTGGTTTAGCAAGTTATTATCCAATGCAAAATGACCCTTGAACGCTACAGATCTGAAAATTATTAGTGGTCGTTATTAAACTTGTATAAAAGATGAAAATTGCAGCAATAAATGAGTTACAACAATCAATCAACTTTATCCCTTTGAATAAGTATTAAACAAGTAGAAATTATGGCTAAAACAATGGATAAAACTAGGGTATATACAACTAGCTAATTATGAATATTAAAGAGCATGCAACAACCAAAACATACCAAGACATCCAGCCCTAATATGGCTATAATATAAATGAACAAGAAAATTTATGACAATATAATGATTTTTAAGTTAAGTACATGCACACATACCAATACGTCTAGGGTTTTTATGGTTGGAAATGTATGTAAGTTATTATAAAACCCTAGATTTACCCTAAAACATAAAATAAAAATTAAAATTTGAATTTTAGATTGACTAGATGGGAGAAGACTAGTGCCTACTGTTTTTTTGGGGCATATGGGGTCAATTAAGGATTCCCTGGAGAAAGTGTAAGTATAATTAGGGTTGTCCACTACAAACCCTAACAAATCCACCTAGTGCCTTGCAAGTTCCAAGATAGTTCAATGGAGGATAGTCTACTAGTAATCTTCCAAGAGTTCATCATTATTGGGGAGATATGAATTGTCTGATGCATGAGATTCTAGTCTTATCACATTCGTATTGGTAGCAGCAGCTAGTTCTGACTAGTCTGACCTTTGGGCTGCTCTTATAGGCTGTGCTGGGATGGAGGTTGGCGATTGGTTGTCCTACTTTCTATTGCTATAGGCAATGTTAAAATCAGGATAGGTAATTAGGCCTTTCACATTTGATTATTTGGTGTTTACAACCCAGATCTCCTTTACTTATGCTAGATCTCCTTTACTTATGATGTTGGGATTCTTGTTTAAATGTATTGGGGTATTTGGAGGAGGTTCTCATATTCTTTAAGGAGTTATTGTATAACTCATATCTCTTATATATCTTGGAGTGTTGCACCATGCTCACATTAGTGTGTATGGTGTGTACTTCTATTTTATTGTGATATCTTAAGTATTTGGATCCTAATATTTGGTTTAAGAGCATCAATCCTAGGGTTTTGCTACTTTAAGCAAGTAATCTTGGAGTTTTAGCCAGAACTTTTTTTTGCAGAAGTTTTGAATGGAAAAAATTTTAGTTAATTGACAAGACATAGTGAAGTATGCTTGGTAAAAATTTTAGGTTTTGGATCATTTTACTTTTGGAGATATAACCTATGGAATTTAGGGTTTTCTACTACCCATTGAATCAGTCTCAAATGAGTCATTTTGGGAATTTCACTATAGCTTTTGTTTGGTGACACTATAGACTATGAAATTTCAATACACTGAGAAGAAATAGCGAAGTGCGTTTGGTAAAATATTCAAGTTCTAGAGAATTTTAATTTTGAAAATACATCCGGTGGAAGTTAGGGCTTTTTACTAGCCCTGAAATCAATCTCAAATGAGTCATTTTGGGAATTTCGCTATAATTTTTGTTAGATGAAGTTTCAGACTGTGAAATTTTCAAGATTCTGAGGAAACATATGTAGGTACTAGTGGTAGAAATTTTGGGTTCTGAAACTCTCTAATTACGGAAATACATGATATGGAAATTAGGGTTTTTTACTAACCCTAAACTTGTCTCAAACATGTGTCCTAGGTAAAACAATAATATATTCTTCATTAAAGATACAAATTCAATGCAACTAGTTGCATTGGAAAGAGGACAATCCACAATGTTTCTGGTCCAAATTTTAGAATCATGTCTAAAATATTGGATACGTGGCATGCCATAAAATTTCTCTATGTACAAAGGTCCAAGAATCAACAAGTCTTGGGAAAGTTACCATAACTTTCACCTCGCGGATCAAATTTTGGTCAAACCTATGGAATTGCAAAGAAGACGTATCAGAGTACTACAAGCTGAAATTTTAGACTCAGAAGGACTGAAATTTTAGAGATACATCAGAAGGAAGGTCAACCATAAGAACATACTCTAGATTAGGGTTTTAAAAGGTATGCTGACTTAGAACTATCATAACTCTTGATTGGGACGTCCAATCAATATGATTCAAAATCCATTGGAAAGAAAAAAACATATGAGATTATATATTGAAAAAAGGATAATAAACATATTGGGGCATTATACTAATACATTGAGGTTTGGAATTTAGGGTTGTTATTAAACCTCGCTTAAGAATCAATGGCAATACCTACATTTATAGGAGATGAAGATAAAGATGAAATCAATCCCATGGAATGGTTGAGAATGATAAATAAAACTGAGTTCAAGCCTTGTTTGGTAGTTTTTTATTTTCAAGGTGAAGCTTCTAACTAGTGGAATAACTTTGATAAAGATACTAGACAAAACATTTCACGAGAAGTATCTGGAAAACTCTTCTCAAATAAATGGATCAAGGAAACATAAATGGAAGTGATGCATAAAATTGAAGACGAGTTAAAATAAGCAAAATACGAGATCAAGAAGAAGGGTGGTGAGCTATAGAATATATGATATCTTAATGAAGCACTCATTAAGGAGGTTCAAAAATTAAAACAAGAAAATAGTAGTGAAGGGAAGTGGGAAAAGGACTAGTCAAGGGAAGAATTGAAAAAGAAAGATGTAGATTACAAAACCATAATAAAAAAATATTAGATGAGGTTAAGATATTGAAAGAAGAAAAGAAGAATTATCAAAATCATGTAAAATAAAAAACCTTAGATGAAGAGACTACCAAAAGACTTGAAGAGGAAATTTACAAGAAGATTGAAGAATCCCTAAACTCTAATGGGGTAAATTCAAAAATAAAATCTAGAATTGAAGAATGGCATCAACATTTGATAGATGGGGTCACGTTGCAACTTCAAAGGGGGAAAGAAGAGAAGATTCAAGATGGTCACCAAAAGATACTTGAAGAATTTAAGTCCATCTAGAGGATCTACATGCCAAATATGATGATATTATCTCCAAGGCTAGAGTAATCAAAGACCAAGCAAAAAGGATAAAGGATGACATTGTCTCTGAAAAGAAGATAAATGAAATGGGTGTGTAGAGTGAAGGAAAACCATCAAATGTGAAACCATATCGACACCCTCATTACCAAGAAATATTTCAAGGAAGATAACAAGAATGATATCAACATTATCAAGGAAGAAGATATAATACCATTAATATTCATGGAACATGCCATCACAAAACCATTATTCAAGAGGATATTATCAGAGACCAACAACAACTAAAAATTGGATAAGCTTCAACAACAATACACAGAATCAAGGGAAATAAATTTAGGCAACAACTAACCATCAAGGATTAAGACCGAAAAGAATTGAGTTAGGATGTATGGATCATCATCAATGGAAATAATAATGTAGGAAAATAAAAAAAATCATATTACTTGGTTTCATTGCATGTACAGCCTTTAAATCCTTGAGGACAAATCTTTTGAAGGAGGGTATTGTGGTATGACCCCAAGGGGGGGGGGGGGATATGGAGTTAAATGTATATGATATGACTTCGAGGGGATGAGGCATGTATGGGGTTTAATGTACATGTAATGTGTAAATGTATATGTAATAGGGTCATCCTAATAACAAAGTGGCCACATGCGAAATGTGTGAATATGTATATATAGAGTCATGTAGTCATTATTTGGGAGATGTGAATTGTGATGTATATATGTATTGGGGTATCCATATGAGGTTCTCTTATTCTTTGAGGAGTTATTGTATAACTCATTTCTCTTATCTATCTTGTAGTGGTGCTCCATGCTCACATTGGTGTACATGGTGTGTACTTTTGGTTTATTGTGATATCTTAAGTATTTGGATCCTAACAATGATAGTTAGGGTTGTCCAGTACAAACCCTAACAAATCCACCTAGTGCCTTACAAGTTCAAGGGGAGATAGTCCAATAATAATCTTCCAAGAGTTATGAAGAAGGGATTTGTTCAAGAAAGACACAAAGAGAGTGCACCACCACCACTAGCGAAGTACAACTACACTTAAAACCATTCACAAATAACATCCATAAGATCAAGTGAGACCACTTACTCAAGGACCGATTCATGTTCAAAACCCTAGCCAAGAGCATCCATGAAATTTGTAAAGCAATCCACAAAACATCATACTCAAGAAGTCACTCTAGTTATCCATCTATGGAAAAAATAGAAGAGAAAAAGTAGACAAGTAATGTTCTCCACAAGTTCTAGCAATCATTTACAGATGAAAAGTGCTTCTTTATTTACATGAGAGATATAACACCCTTCTTATTAAAATAACAATATTTTTCGTGTTTCTTAAACCATAAGAAAATATAAAATGTCTTTATCTCTTTACAAGCCCTAGAGATAAGGTCATAATACATTAAACATCAATGATACAAGAGTGGATGAGTCAAAATACCCCCAACGATGCTCCCAAGATGAAGTAAAGTGCTCAAAAGGTAATGTATTCTCCATAAATGCATCATAATGTCACACATGTGGCATGTGTGGCCTCTCTAAAGTGGACAACTCACTCAAAAATGAATTGAAGAGGTGTGAAATGTCATCAAAAGTGAAACGCTCCCTCCAAAGGGTGCAACGTTTCATCAAGGAAGTGCAATGTCCCCTAAAAAAGTTCCACGTCCTCCCCAAAAGGTGCTAGGTCATCTCTACAATGTGTGACATCCTCAAAGAAATCCCAATGACCTCATAATAAGTGGGATGATCTTCATCAAGTATGTAGGTTGCCTCCTCAAAGTCCTCCAAAGGACCAAGGCTCGTATCCATGCAAAGTGCATCGTCCAAAGAGGGGCTAAGTGACCCGATGTAGCCATCAAGCCAACGACATGTACACAAGTTGAATGCAACATAAAAAGTTAGTCATGTCAAATGTAAATGACATTAGGTGGATCACATTAAGCATCATATTCAAACTTCACAATAACTCATAGAATTCATACAATTTTCCAAGTTTGGGTATGGGAGGGTCATCATTAACCCCTATTACAAGTGTCAGTACACAAGAAGAGAAGTATTTCCCAAGAAATCCGTCAAGAAGCATGTGTAATGATAGATGCTATGGTTTATGGCTAACTTCATGAGTGGTATTACATAGTCATGTGAGGTTATGAAAGATGTTCATCCACATGAGCGCCTTTGTAACGAAGGAGCACTTGTGCATTAAGATGCCCTTTCCTTGGCATTGTGTCTTTCCAAACCTATTTTTGCCTTTTCCTTTATTCATCTAACCTTTTCTAGTTTTTGAATTTTGTTTTACTTCATTTAGTCCTTTTTTAGATATCCATTCATTGCATAGGACTTGGGGTGATGGCTTCATAACGAGGGGGAATTGTTCATGCTTCATTTATTTTGGTTCTTTGCCATTTATTTTCTTTTCATTTTTCTTTTGCATTTTGATTTTAGCATCTCACTCTCCTTTTTTTTTACTAAGGTGCATCAACCTCGAGCATTCAAGCTCTTTCTTCTCATGGGATTATGAAGCATGAACCTATATGTGTGACATATGACCACCGAATCAAAATAGGGGACAAAAAAAATTGGGAAGGATGGAAAATGTTAAGTATGGATTGGGATATGGACATGCTAGCCCTATCAAATCTCCCCAATAGTACAACTCTAGCAAAGAGTGACAACACTTATATACGAGATGATAATGACCACCAAGGTGAAACAAGAGAAAAGGCACAAATTTAGAGCATCATGATCCATTATCTGACTCAACCCACGGTCACTACTTCCATGCCAAATACAAAAGGCATCAACACTAATACGAAGGAATGAAACAAGATACCTTATGTAATGTCAAGCACCGTAATCATCTAATGTGAGTGAGTTGAGCATAATGTGGGAAACATTGTCAATTAACTATTTGTGGATAACCATGGATCTCATCTATGGAATTGTTGTTTGTGATATGGAATAGGAGAAAAAATCTCTTCTAGTTACCCCTAGATGTGAGGGGGTAACATCCTAGACTGGGTTCCCTTGCTCATATTTATAACCATGTTTCTCAACATACTACATTCCGCTTTTAAAGTGGCTATCTATTGTTTCTTAAAGTGCCCATTATTGAAGCAAATTGGGAGATTGCTTGATGCTCATTATATTGAACCTTAGCAAAAACTGAAAAGAGGGAGGTTCTATTACATTGTATCTAATCCTGATGACCTTGAAGCACCCTTCTTATCTCTTGAAGATCCCCATGATCCATGAGAATAGAGGAAAAATAGACAAATAGAGAAATAAGGAACCAAATATGACCCAACAACATAATAACAATCAACCAGGAAAATTATCTTCCTGCCCACCATACCACATACACAATTTTCCAAATAGGATCTTTGAGTCTTGAAAACCCTGTACCCCTCAAAATGTTAGGCCATCTACAGATTCTATTCTCAATGCCAAAGATTAAAAGGGATAAAAAACACATTCCAACCACACCAGAAAGATAAGCTCCAAACACAGACTGGAGATAACCTAATATGAAAAAACACAAAGACAAAATTCCTCCAAGAAAATCTCTTGGATGGAAGTTTACCAAGCCCAACAAACACAATAGCACGTGATTAATAATGGTGCCACTTACCAGATAATGGATGATAATCTAGAGTCGTAATCCAAATTTCATTGAACGCGAATCTCTCCACAATTCCATTATGCCACCACAAAGCAAATAAACTCCAACCTCACCTTCAAATTCGTGTTTGGCCATGGGATCAAGCATACGATGTGGGTACAACAGTCTCATCGATTTATTAATATTGCATTGTAAGTGAGACTTGAATGTGCTAGGCACGTGGAGTGTAAATGCCATTTCTCTATCCATTAGACTCATTTAAACTTGGCCATGGTATAGTTTGATATCCCTCCTTTCCATTGACCATAATGGCCCCTTCTTTCAACTTTGTAGCTTCATTTGCACGATTGTCTTGCTTCTTTATTATTGTCCCTCAAGACTTGGTGGAATTATATCTCTTTGAATTTTTCAGCTTCTTTATAGTCTTAAGCAAGGATGGGTGCAAGGGAATCATCAAATGGGAGGACTTTTGAGATCACCAAACTAATTATTGCACTTGAGTCTCCTAAAACTTTTATAGATTGAATTTGATGATCAACAACTATATATAGACCTTCAAGCAAGGCATATGCTTCTACTTGATTCTTGGAAGATTTCCTTGAGCCCCACTTGAAGGTTGCTTCCATTTTTCCTCTGGGATTAATGATGATCCTCCCCACACTTGCCACCCCTCATTCACCCTTACCAAGTTATACCACAAAACCTATTATAATAATTTATTGACATAGAGTAGAGGACAAACCCTATAAGTGATATCAAAGTTTGGAGAGTAGAGTAAGCCCTGGAAGTAATATCAAACCCTAGCTATTAGGGTTTGTTGGTTTCAGGTGAAATTCAATTATCATTAATGTTACAATAAAAATGTAGTTGTAGTATTTTTTTCCATAGAAAAAAGCGCATTTATATGTTTAAAAATATATAAAAATACATTCCTCATATGCTTTCGTATGCCAAAATTCCCCAATTGTCACCCCATGTCTTCGCCAAACAGGCCATATTGTTTATATTGTTGGATTACTGAGAGGTGGGGGTGAATCAGTAATGAGCAATTATACCAATTATCAATCCTTTAAACCACAATGTATATTCTTTTACTTATTCAACCATGTTCATCATCAATATATAACTGTATCATAAGCATTAACATTCATCGATGCATAATAAACAATAACAAACACATCCATACAATACACCAATATTTACGTGGAAACCCAATGCGGGATAAAACCACATAATGTTTTTCTTATATGTCAAGAATTATTTTCAAGGAAGCACCAACTTCCAATTCTCCAGCTACAATTGGAAGGAGGCTCCGACCCCCTAGTTTCTCAAGCTACAACCTGAGGGAAGCTCCAACTCCCCAATTCTCTGGCTACAACCAGAAGGAGGCTACAACCTGAGGGAAGCTCTAACTCCCCAATTCTTTGGATACAACTAGAAGGAGGCTACAACCCCCTATGTTCTCCAGCTACAATTGGAAGGTGGCTACAACCACCTATCCTTGCCTTGTCCAACCGCCCTAAAATATAAGTAGAATTATGGAACCACTATCACATTGTCACTGTGAGATATACTGTTGTAAACCTATACCAATATGTGCCACTGACCTATAATCAACCTTTGCCATTGTCATGTAACCAACATGTACTTGTGTCTTGCTTGTACCAACAAAACTAAATACACCAACAACATGTACCAATACTATCCTCAATATATTTGATCTGATAACATAGATCTCATACCCAAAATCACAAGAATATCACTCAAACCATGTGCCAACAATGCACATCAACCATGTACATCAACACTATACAAAGATAACCAACAACATGTATCAATCATGTATCGACAACAAACCAAACTATGCCTCAACAGGATGTATCAAGATCACCATGTACTTCAAGTATGTATCTCATCAAGATCACCATGTACTTCAAGTATGTATCTCATCCATGTAACCAGTCATATACCTCTACCATATACCAATAACATACACCAAGATAACCAACAAGATACCTCTAGCAATGCACCACTCTCCATAAATCAAATACCATAAATCCTCACATCAACCATGTGCCACAACCTCACTATTATACAACTTTTATCTATACCAATAACTTTAGCAACATACTTCAACCAAAATCCCTCAAACATGAACCAATACTAAACTTCAGTAGATTTGCCTCAAATCAACTCTACAACAAGCCCTAAACTTCCAAGAGGACATCCAACATATTTACAAGGCAAACCCTCAACCAGATTCATAGATTCAACAATACACATATGAAAACCATACATTTTTCTTCTTGTAGCGTTTTGTTGCCGCGATTATGTTGTCGCGATTTTTCTGCCGTGATTTTTCTGCCACACTTTTTTTATCGCGATATTTTTTCCGCACTTTTTCTGCCGCGATTTTTCTACCACATTTTTCTACCGCACTTTTTTCTATGAATAATATCTGCCCAAATAACCTTTCACAAAATAGATATTCAATGATATTCAATAGGTGCTAATGGGAGACCATTGCTCTCTTATTTATAGTCTCAAAGTAGTTTCCTCTAGAAGTATCAACTTTTGTCCACTTAAGCACTTTGTCCACTTAACTTAACGACTTTCCACAAATAGTAAGTCCTCCGCTCCTAGTTGCAACTAACTTTATTATTTAATTAGTTTCTTTTGCAACCACTTTCACTTATCCATAAATAGTAAACTCACCACTTCTTGTTGCAATCACTTTATCATTTAAATAATTTCTCTTTGCAACCACTTTGACTACTTTATTATTTAAATAATTTATCTTTACTCACAACTTCTTGTTGCAACTAATTTTTCTATAATTAGTCAATTCATAACTTATTTGCCCTTAACTAACTTCTTGTTGTTGCAACCACTTTATTATTTAATTTATTTCTTGGTCAACCACTTTGACTATTCAATCTTCTCATCACAACTACTTTACCATAATTACCAAACTCACAACTGCAACTAATTTATATTTAATTATTTTCTTAATGCAACAACTATACCCATGATTAACTCCTAGTTACCATCAATTTGACTAGTACACTTCTTCTAGGAGCTTCTAGAATAATCGACTTCTTTGACCTTCTAGGTGCTTCTAGATGACTCGTGAGGGTTCTCCAACTTCATATGGCCATAACTCTCTAACTATGAGGAGTTATGTGATGTTCCACATATCACCGGAAATGGCATGATATATACTATCCATCTAGAATAGTCTTAGTTGTAAATTCACTGATCTTCATACTCGGGTCCCTTACCCATGCCTTTGTGCTACCAGAATTCAATACTGGACTTCTCCAAGGGTTGACATCAACCTACAATATCACTCTCCAAGGGTTGACATCAATGACAACCAACATTACAGACCAATTGTCCATCAACCTAAGCCAAATGTCTAACATATACTACCTGCTACATTGTCCAGACTTTACAATATCTAAATACTTTTAGACATAAACAACTACACTCTATATTTGTTGACATCATATCTTAAAACCAAGAAAACAAAAGAATTTTTCAAACCATGATCTCCAACTTCACAAATTCTACCGAAACTCATGAGTCTCGCCTTAAGAAAATTCCACCAAATGGAATTATCCAAGGATAAGACTTAAACCTTCCTTTGGCAGTGCATCAACTTGTTTATTCAACTCCCTAAAGATGTGACTAATAGAAAAAGATTCAAACACTGAAATTACTTCCTTCAAGTGGAGCGCAGATCCTACAAATCTTAATTAGGTATGTGTTGTTTACCTAGCATCTAGTTGACCACCAATAACAAGTCCTTAAAGACTTACAAAGCTCCAATACCACAATCAAAGGCTCTTCTTAAAAGAATTTTAAGCGCCATTAGTTAAACTAGATTGTTTGTACCCTTGCCATAATTTTCCTTTAGAGTAAAATAACAAGAATATGAAATATATAAAACACCCCCTAGTCCACAAAGTTGTTTAGGCCCCTAGCACACCACATCAAAGAATCCCTAGCTACAAATTTTATCAACTAAGAAGTCCCCGACCTATCAAGACATATTTGGAGAAGGATACTTCTTTACGAAATTAAAAAGAGCCGCAACTTGTGAGAACACTTGAAAAGTTGGAACTTATTTATCAAAAAATAGCCTATTGTTGCGAGACAACCAAACACCCCACATAACAAGAAATGGTAAAACTCTAAAAGGCTTTAGTTCTGTGCTATTGAACCAAATTTGAAGACAAAGTGTAAGATCTTCCTTATGCCATGGGTCCCTTGGGTTCAACCATTCACTAAAGTCACACCAAACTTGCAGGATAAAAGGACACTAAACAAATAAATGACGAGTTGATTCCTCGACCTTCTTATAGAGCACACAAAAAATTGGTCTATGTATATTGCTTTTCTGACGAGCCTCCCAAGTCAACACTTTGTTCTACAGTGCTAGCCACATAAAGATCTTATTCTTATTTGGCACCTTAACCTTCTTGATCCTCTTCCACCACCAGATCAGAGGTTCTTGTGCCACTGGCATCAAAGACTGCTAATATGCTTTCAATGTATACAAACCTCCCACCTTGTTCTTCATCCAAATAAGACTAGCAGGCTCCTCTTGAATTCTAATATGAGTTGTTTGTAATTAATCGGTGAAGGTTTCACATTCCCTCTTCCAATCCCCTTCTAGACACAAATCCATATCCATCTTCTAGGCATGTGTCCAAATTATAGTTCTAATCGGGTCACTACAATCTTTAAGGTTTATAATATCCCGTCACTGCAGAAATTCAGGAAGTTTAACTGATAGTTTTACCTAGTGCCCACAACCCATAATGGCATCGATCCCCACCCTCACTTCTTCTCTATTTCCAACTTTCATCCCAAGAACCTACCTGCCACTGGGAAATAGGACATTATTTCCTTCCAATGTGCTAAACTATTTTTCCAATTATTGTCCTCCCTTCTTATCTAAGTAAAAATAGAGTCTGACTCCAAGTACCTTTGACGAATCGGTCTATTCCACAGATTTTCCTTAGTTATTGAATTCCATATCGACTTTCCTGCCAGTGCCGCTCCAAAGACATGAATGTTTTTGAGCCATCCCCCCTCATCCTTTGGTCTTGAAATTAATTTTCCAAATGGGCTCCCTCCTGTCCTTCCTTATCACTCCAGAGAAAGTTGAAACAATCTTTCCTGATCTTTTCCATAATGCCTTTAGGTATATGAGCAAAAAACTACCAATAAATCGAGATTACTTCTAGCATTGCCTTCATCAGAGTCAAGCGACCACCTCTCGACAACCAATGATTACACCATAAGTGAATATGTTTCTCAACCTTTCCTAAAATCCATCTTCAGTCCTATCGCTTATAAGCGTTAGGTTTAAGCATATAGTCAAGATACTTAAACCCTTCACTAAACTCGGAATCTTGAAAATGAAAAGTATCTAAAAGCTCCTCCCTTATCATGTTATCCACACCATTAAAACATAGCACCAATTTTTCCTTGTTAACCATCGTCCTTGTAGTTTTTTTATACATGCATAGAATCTCTTGAATAGCCCAACCATCAGACAAAGTTCCATTCGTGAATAACAATACATCATCTAGAAACAAAAAATGAGTCAGCATAAACTCTGCTCCCACCTTGATTCCTTTTAACCTACTAGTTTTCCTAGCCTCTATTATAGCACGACTTAAACCCTCCACCACTAGGAGAAAAAGATAAGGAGATAGTGGGAATCCTTGATCTAGGCCTTTGCTTGGGGTAAAGAAAGGAGAGGGAACCCCATTCACCAACATTGCAAAAGAGGCAAACATCACATAGGCCACTGAGATACAACCAACATACACAATCATAAGCCTTTGAAAGATCTAGCTTTGCCACCATAACACTCAACTTCTTTGTCTTTATACTATGAAGTCCCTCTTGAGTTGCACCTATTGCAATATGAATTTGCCCTCCTTCGAGGAAGCCAAGTTACTCTCGGTATATGAAAGTGGACAACAATTTATTCAGTCTCACCGCTAGTATTTTCGCAATGATTTTATACACATAATTGCACAACAAGATTGACCTGAAATCCCCGAAATGGTATGGCTTGTAAACTTTCAAGATCAAAGTAATGAAGGTAGAATTGAAATTCGAGAGAACCCTACCTGTTGTTCTAATCTCCTCGACCATTCTTAACGAGTCTTTTCCCAATAAGTCAAAAAAGGTTATAAAAAACTCAACCATCCACCCATCTTGGCTTGGACTTTTTCCTTTTTGTAAAACAGATAAATCCCGTGCTAATTCTTCCAAACCTATTTCTTCAAACAACACTTCATTATCTTCATCCAAGACCAAGTGTGGTAAAAAGGAGCATACCTTCACTACCTCCGCAAGATTTGCATCATCTGGTTCTTTATAGATATTAGCAAAATGTTGAACCCGTGCTTGTGCTAACTCCCTAAAACCTTGAACTCGAACCCCCTTCATCATCAAATAGTTCCCAAATGGTGTTTATGTTCTTCCGATGGTTGGCAAACTGGTGAAAGAACTTCATGTTTTCGTCATCCAATGCCAACCATAGAGCTCCGCTTTTTATATGCCAATTTACCTCCCCGTCATGAAGAAGCTTCGTTTTTTTAGCCTCAAATCCTGCCAACTTTGAAAGTTCTCGCTCGAAGAAAACACTCTCTAAATTATTTTCAAATAGATTTTCGATTGCATCCTCTACTTCTTTTAACAACCTATCTCTATTATTGACTCTAATAATTGACCACTCCATTACCTTCCCTTTTAATTTGACCAAAGAATATGCAAATTGTGTACTTATTTATAAAGAATATGCAAATTGTCTACTTATTTATAATCATTCTTATTTATTGTAAATAAATAAGAATGATTATAAATAAGTAGACAATTTGCATATTCTTTGGTCAAATTAATCATTCTTATTTATTTAGAATAAATTGCATTTAATTCTAATGTAGCTAAAATTACAAGGAAGAGGTTTTCGTAATAATATAAATTCCAAAACCCTTCATATATTAATTGTTATGTACATACAATATTTAGTTGCATGAAACAAATATAGTATTAAATAAACGTCACTTAAATTTCTCATATATATATATATATATATATATATATATATATATATATGAGAAATTTAAGTGACGTTTATTAATATTTTTAGTAAATATTTTGTATAGAATAATTTTTCTAATAAAATACATTAAAAAGTTAAATATCCAAAAAAA
>ML778346.1:1802133-1859629 GCA_009831015.1 Picea engelmannii
TATATATATATATATATATATATATATATAGCTAGTTTGTTCGTGACCTGTGGGACTAACTTGTGGCTGAGAAACCACGACTCAGGGGCATCTAAGCCATCAAAATCATCCAGGGATCGCACCTGGCCTGAGCCACACCAACCCTTAAAATGGTTGAATTTTTTGTCCCCGCAGGTTTCGAACCGGTGACTTAATGTCACAGAGTGCCTTAATAGCACACTTCGTCACCGACTGTCCGACACCTCGGGGACGATTTAAATATATATTATTATTTAACATATTGACTTTTTTTCGCATGGAACTTTCTTTCTATATTCAGGATAGATAAATATACATGTTGTTGTCCCTTAAACAAAGACTAACCTGCGACTCCCTATACTTTCAAAATGTGCTACATTCATTTATGAAAAACTCAACATACAATCACATCATCTTTTTGTACAACCTAAAAGACAAAATACATCTAGACAATCCAAAAATCAGGCCAGTTCATACTTGTCAGTCTTATAACTGGAAATTAAAAATGAAACTCTATGGATTCTATCTCCTCCTCGTCCACAAAGTCATAGAAACCAAGTGCTCCCGCTGGAAGGGACAAAGCCTTCTTCGATAATGCATCTGCTCCAACATTAAGCTCCCTGTAAATGTGTTTGAAAGAAATCCATTCAAAAGATTGAATAGCCAGCTTTATCTCCCGAAGCAAAGAGGATAGTCTCATGTCTGATACCGAAGCTTTGTTTTGGCCCAATTAACTACGAGTTTGGAGTCACCCATCACTTGCAGTTTTTTTTATCCCTTTCTTCTTGGTCGCCTCTAGAAAAGTCCACAACTAAATAAACCCAACCCTATTGTTTTTGTCATGACCTAGAGTGTACTTGATATGAATGAAGTGAATTTGGCTCAACAAGAGAACCATGCCAACCCCACAGAATGGAGGATGGCCTCAATTGGATCTGTCGAAGAAGCCCCATGGGACTTCGAATTCCAGGTCATACATGGACAAAACCCTCAGATTTCTAGCTTTTAGTTCGACCATAAATTCCTTTTCCAACTTAATAGTGAGGTTTGTGATGACCTCCAACGGGATATCCACATATTTGAAAATACTAGAATCACGAACCCACCAGAGGCTTTGAATCAAGATACATGGAGGCCCCTCATACTATTTTACTTAAGAGATCGATAACCAATCTTTTAAGCAGTCTTCAATTCTCGACTTTGACCATGATGACTTCAACTTGAGCTCTGGCTTGACTATACTCGAGACTTGCGCTACATATGAGAATCCAATGAAAATGTGAGAAGAGGATTCTTCATTATTCTTGCATAACACACTTCTATTAGGACCAACCCATCCCCTCTTAATACCAACATCCCAAGTTAATAATTTATTGTTTAAAGCAAGCCATGCTGTTATTTTGCACTTTAAGGGAGCGCTTAGCTTCCAGAGGATGTGTCGCCACCATAGTTTTTCCCCTACAAACTTTGCCTGGACATTTCAATTTTGTATCCTAACTTAGCCGTGAAATCCTCGGTCTGTGTGTTTTTTGACCAACATAAAACATCAATTTCATCATGTTTCGGTCTTATGAAATTGGAAACCAACATGCTAATGTAGTGATTTCATTCTATGGTGTTTGCCCCTACTAGACCAAGGTCCTCAACGGACTTCCAACTCTGTCTCCCCAAGGGCTGAGGCGTTTGTGATTTTGCGTCTGCCAAAGAGAAGATGTTAGCCAAATGAGAAGCCTACAAAAGAGACTTGGAAAATTGAAAGTTATTTTCTGATCCCAACCAAGAGTCCCTACCCAATCTAACCTTCCTTCCATTACCAACCCTTCACACCATCCATAGTCCAACCTATGGAAAAGTTTCTACCAACACCTTCCATACTGTCGACCCTCTTGTAGACTTTTGAGGTTGCCTTATCGAGTTCTGTATTATTTTTCCTGGGAGGTACTTGGATTTTAGTATTCCTCCCCAAAGAGAGTTACCTTGAATGAGTCTCCACAAGCTACTGCCAGCCAGGGACTGAGAGAAAGAGAGGATATTCTTTAGGTCCCAGCCCCCTAACTCCTTGGGAAGGAACACTCGGCTCCATTTAACCAACATGATACCTCTAAATTTTTGTGACCGTGACCAAAGGAACTGGAAGCTAACCTTTTGAATTTTGGAGAGGATACCCTTGGGGATAGCCGCAATCTAGGTCCAAAAGATAGGGATACTCTCCCTAACCGATTTCAATAGCATTGGTCTACCTCCCCTCAATAGCAATATGTTGACCCATACCGACATCCGTGCCTCCACCTTTTTTACCAGCTAGAGCCAGTCTACAAAGCGTTAATTATCCAGCTTGAGGTGAAATCCCAAATACGTTAGGCCACCCTTGATCTCTTTCCTAGGGAAGGGCATGAGATTCACAATATAACGAGATAACTAATTAGACAACATAATTAACATTATATTAACATATTTATAATTCAATACAAATCTAAATATTTCACACTAATATTCACAATTCATAACCTAATTTAATATTAATATTCAATATTGACTAAACTTATGAAATTGGAAACCAACATGCTAATGTAGTGATTCCATTCTATGGCATTTTCCCCTACTAGACAAGGTCCTCAGTGGACTTCCAACCCTATCTCCCCAAGGGTTGAGGCGTTTGTGATTTTGTGTCCACCAAAGAGAAGATGCCAACCAAATGAGAAGCCTACAAAAGAGACTCGGAAAAACATAAGTTATTTTATGATCCCAACCAATATTCCCTACCTAATCTAACCTTCATGCCATTACCAACCCTACACACCGTCCACTGTCCAACTTGTGGAAATTTTTCTACCAACGCCTTCCATATTGTCAACCCTCTTGCATACTTTTGAGGTTGTCTTATCGAGTCCTCTATTGTTTTTCCTAGGAGGTACTTGGATTTTAGTACTCTACCCCAAAGAGAGTTACTTTGAATGAGTCTCCACAAGCTCCTACCAGCCAGGGACTAAGAGAAAGAGAGGATATTATTTAGGCCCCAACACCCTAACTCCTTGGTAAGGGCCACTCGACTCCATTTAACCAACATGATACCTTTGAATTTTTGCAACCCTAACCAAAAGAAATGGAAGCTAACCTTTCGAATTTTGGAGAGGATACCCTTGGGGATAGACACAATCGAGGTCCAAAAGATAGGGATACTCTCCCTAATTGATTTCAATAGCACTAGTCTACCTCCCCTTAATAGCAATCGATTGATCCATACCGAAACTCGTGCCTCCACCTTTTTGACCAGCCAGAGCTAGTGTACAAAGTGGTAATTGTCTAACTTGAGGTGAAAGCCCAAATACTTTAGGCCACCCTCGATCTCTTTCCTAGGGAAGGGTAGGAGATTCAAAATATCATGAGATCACTGATCAGACAACATAATTAACATTATATTAAAACATTTGTAATTCAATACGAATCTAAATATTTCACATTATAATGAAATATTCATAATTCATAGCTTAATTTAATATTAATATTTAATAATGACTAAACCATGATAATGGGTTTGGGAAAAACTACTTATAAATACTTGTTATAAAAAAATTTGGAGATCAATTGTGTAGACAATTTTGAAATGTCCAACATTTTGAGTGGACACTCCACCCATGTCCCTGATGATGGGTGGAGTATCCACTTGAAACGTTGGACGTTTCAAAATTGTCTACACAGTTTATCTCTATAAAGTTTTACGACAATTATGACTAACTGTAAAAACATACACTCTCAAGTACTTATAAATATTAAAGAATATATATATATATATCGAGTTAAAAAAAAAAATAGTTAGTAGAAGATATTGGAGAAAAGAGATATAAAACTATAATATTAAATTTTAACTAAAACTTTGTTAAAACATATATACAAAAAATTGAGTAATACATTACTAAATTGGTCTATCAGACCTTAAGAAGGTAAGGAATTACTTAGAATTCTTTAGAAAAAAAAATTAAGTGGTTGAAAAGCATTAAGAGAAGTGTTTCAAGATCACCATAGTTTTGTTGATTTAAAAGGTCATGAAGGTTGATAATGTGACAAATCTTTTGAAATTTAAATCTAATCTAGGTATATTCCAGACATTTTAAGAGAAAGTGCTTTTCATCTTCAACTCTCTCGGTGTCCCAAAGGTGACAAACTCTTTCATCCCATTGCAATTTGGGAATTGACCAATGTCTGGTTTCACTATGGAGCTCATGAGAACTAGTTCTTATTTTAGCAGTGTCTATTTTCTTCTTTACACTTTTCAAAACATAGAGATAATTTTGATATTCAAGATTAGGGTTGATTGCCTCCTTATGATATCTTAATTTTGTTTTTTTTACCTCTAACTCTTTATCACACCACATTTTCTCCTTAAATTTTGATGTAATACTATTTTTAATATTATCCTTATTCTGCAATACAATATCTTCCTTTATTCCCCAATGGTTTAGCGAAGACTAGGCATCCTTGTGCCGTCCCTACTTGAGCTGAAGGTGATTTTGGTTAGAGTTTGAAGAAATTTTAGGAAGCCTCTTATCTTCCATGTTGTTTAACTTGTTCTTATACATTAGGTATCTAGTCATAGTCGTGCTCTCAATGGGGGAAAGGATTGCTTATGTAAGGAGGATAGGATAGGGTGTATTTCCTTTAATTTTAAGATTATAGGTTATAAAATTCTTTTGGATCTACTTTGTCTTTCTCCATGACTCTCTAGAGATACTACATCCCCAAACATCGATCCATATAAAATAATCGCAGTAACAAGAGTCTCAAAGGGGAATTTTGTCTTATCCCATACCCAAAGATTTGTTGATTTACAATTATTTTCAAGCTCGTAATAAGCTTTCCACTCTCCTTTTATCTTTTTCTCAATGCTATAATTCCAGTTGAGCTTGTGATGAACATTGATACTGAGATATTTGTATGAAGGCACTTCCTCCAAGTTGTTGTTGTCATATACGAAAGTATCGAAGGTGATCTTATTGGATTTTATTATCATGACTTTTGTTTTGTCAATATTAACAATCATACCCATATTGGAGTAGAAATCCTTGAGAATTCTTGGTTTCTTGTCAAGATCATGGGGACTCCTCGCCATTAGAACAATATCATCAATGTAAAGAAGAAGAATGATGACTATACCAATGAGAGTTGGACCAACACAACCTCCTTCTTCAAAACAATCCTCTAACTTGTTAATGTATATGCTAAAAAGGGTAAGGGGTAAGGGACAACCTTGCTTGACTCCAATATTGTAGTTAATTTCTTCTGACTAGCCCTTAATGTTCCTAAAATTGGCAACAACATTCTCATACAACCTTATTACAACCACCCTCAACTCGAAAGACATTTTTATCTCTTCCAATCTATCAAAAAGGTTTGTCATGAGTACTGTGTCAAAAGCTTTCCTAAAGTCAATGGAACAACATAGGAGATTGGTTTTATTGTTGTGACACTCCTCTGCAATGATCCTAAGTGTAACAAGGTGGTTTACACTTGAATGATATCTCCTAAATTTGGCCAGGCCTTTAGCTCTTTTTTGTTGAATTATTGTAACTTCGAAGAATATTCTAATTATATTTGATTTATTATCTTATAGATCAAATCCCCTTTTGCAAATTGATCATGTCGGGTCTTGTATACGATCAAATTCCCTTTTGTGGATTGGTCAAACCATATTTATATGGTGGTATTTGTAAAGTCGACCCCCGGTGTTTATAAAGTGGTTTTAACCACTTCTAGAAGAAGTCGGCCCTACCATGTGAATAGACATAACCCTAGTGCCTCCTCAACTAGTATTTATATGTGAGGATGGTGCCTCACTTACACACTCTCGCACTCACTCATCTAGTGCACATATCTTGAAGGAAGTTGCAGTTGCAGGAGGAAGGAGAAGAGAGGCACATGCTCAGTCTTGGTTTATTCTTGGTGTTTTGGTCTCAGTCTTGGCATTGTATTGGAAGTATATTATTGAGGAATTTTTGATGAGTTTTCTCCCCCATGAAGTTTTCCCAGGATAAAATGTTGCATACCTTGTGATTGTGTTTCTTTCAGTGATCCTCTTTATGTTGTTGTTTTGGAAATGCATTGAATGCTCGTGTATTTGAAAATAATCTAATAACAACACTAAAAATTAACATGGTATCAGAGCTCAACTGAATAGAGCATCTTTCACTGGATATCTAAAAACGTCATTGTTGTCGTAGAAGAAAATTAGGGATTTTTACTGAAGAGGAATTTTTGACCAAAAACTATCTTGGGAAGTGCACCTTGCCCTAGCGCATCTTTTGGTAGCTTGAGCAAACTTTTCCAGTGGCCAGATTCTCTAGAAAGTCAAACCCTAGTTTTGGTTGTTACCAGAAAACCAGGAAACCATAACCAGTACCAGAAGTACCAGTCCAAAATTGCGCAGGTCAAGTTTCAAGGGGTAAAACTTGGAATTTTCTGAAACAGTTAACTCCAACAAACTCAGACCAACACATCTAGTCCTTGGATCAGAATTCAAAATCTTGAAGTTTGAGAAATTAGGGTTTCCTCATAAAACCCTAAGTTGGAGTTGCAGTACTAGTTCCTTCGCGTCGATTTCTTTGCACCAGTTGCAACACCGTTGAAGTTTTTAAAGGTTTGTTATTTATTACCGCTATTGTTGGATGGTGCCACTACCTACCGATACTGTCAGAGGTATGAACTTACATATGTTTAAACTATTAATTGTAAAGGGTATTTGCATGAGAAAGGAACTTTTATCTAAATAACAATCATAGATCCAACAAATTTAGAGGAATAATGCACCCCAGGTTTGATTATTTTGATATGCATCTATTTGTTATGACTATCATACTAACCATTGGTCAAAATTAAAGTCAAGGTATTATATTTGATTAAAGTTGAGATTATAGAGTTTATTCTCTAACTTAGATTTCTTTCAAAAAAGCATATTGTCAGAGTACAGAGGACATGTTGAAGAGAATACTTGTCATCTTGAGCAAAGGAGACTAGGAAGAAAAGCATCAACACCTGTTCTTGAGGACAAGACTCCAGGTTCCAGGTTTGATTGATTAAGTTGATAGATTCAAATTTGCACATGTCAAGTTTGATAACTAGCTCATTACAAGTAAACACTATAGTTGAGATAACAATCTTTAAAAAGTTTTATACTTGGTAGCATGTGAGTATTATCGAGATAAATGCTTATTGTAATCACTTACCAGATACAACGAACATCTCCTCTAGGAGAAACTTCTTGTTTTGGTTCCAGGTTACCACGGAGGAATGATTGATCACAAAACTAGAAGAGTATTGCTATCATTTCTTATTACTGTATTTCTTACTTTTGACCCTTAGCTCTAAAGGAGCTATTGTGATGATTATTCTTGCTATTGTTTTATTATTATTATAAAGAGTATTATTCTTGTCTGTTGTTTCTCCCTTGTTGTTCTTGTTCCTTCCAGGTCACAGGTGATAACCTTGAGGAATCTATGGTGACGATTGCAGGAGGCAACATATTAAATGATATATGGAGCAGACTATCCAAGTTGTATACATGACCGTATACATCCATGTACCAAAGAAGATGAAGAAGAAGCTACTTTGGAGATTGATTGTAAGGAGTAGAAGGCTCCGAAGATGACCGAACATTAGAATAGAACTCACAGTAGACTTGGTCAATAATGAAGTCACCTTGACAGGAAGCATAATTCGTTTGAAGTTTGACTCAACTTTTCATATTAAGACTTGGTATTCAACACCAAGTATATCTTGTAGAGACTATGAAGTCTTTGTAGACTCAGAAGAAATCAAGACTCAGAGTGAGCCTAATCTCAGAGAGGATCAGATGGGAAAAAGAGACATCTTCTAGGACTGGTAGACATATGCCATGAGTTAAGAAGACTAGATTGTAGCTTTAGATACCTCTAGGAGACATGAAATCTCCTGGGAAGATTCCCTTGTTTCAGTGATAGAGAAGGAAGCTAGTTAGAAGGACTGGGATATGGATTTTTCCTCGAGACTAGAAAGGAAGTCAGTGGTGACTTCCAAGATTGATCTAACAGATCAAGCATGTTGTAGATAACCGTATAAAGGTGTACAAAGCATGATTTGTGTCAAGAGGATTCTCCCAACAAGAGGGAGAAGACTATGATGAGACACTTTCTCTAGTAATCGAAGAAATAGTTCCAGTATTCGTGAAGACAACCAAAACAACCATGATTTCGATACAGTATGAGATTTAGGGGGAACAATCCCTGTATTTGAGATTGAGTTGCCTCCATGAAAGAGGAACATATACCTTCATTATCAGTTATTGAGCCACTCTCAGATGAAGTTGTTGCCATGATAAAATAGGGGAGCTACTCTCAAAATTCAGTAGCTACAGTGAAAATAGAGTAGTCATTCTCAGCTTCAGAAATAGCAGTTGCAGGTGCAGAGTCCCGATTCCAGAGGAACAATTGCAGAGAGAGTAGTGAACATACTCTCAGGAAGTGAGACAGATAGTGCTTTGCACATAGAACCAACACATGATTATACAGACTAAGTTGCAGTTGAGCAAGTGTACCCGGTTGGTACAACGTGATTTGAAAATTTGGTTCGAAGTACGGGACAAGAAGACTCATGTCTGCAAGTTGAAGAAATCCATGTATGGGTTGAAGCAAGCTCCTAGAGCTTGGTATGGCAGAATTGATAGTTTTTTGATGATCTTGGGCTTTACCAAAAGTAAGTTGGTCCTAACCTTTACTTCAAGGTTATGAATGATGAGCCAATTATATTGCTACTATATGTGGATGATTTATTCTCGATTGGAGAAGAAAATCTCATCACAGATTGCAAGAAGAAGCTCGCTACAAAGTTTGAGATGAAAGACCTAAGATCGATGCATTATTTCTTAGGTCTTGAAGTTTGGCAGAGCCTAGAGAAGATCTTCCTTAACCAAGGGAAGTATGTAGTTGAAATACTGAAGATATTTGACATGTTGGAATGTAAATCCATGAACACACCCATGGAAACGAATTTGAAGATCCTGGTTGATACTTTGTTAGAGTTGGTTGATGCTACACTATACAAACATATTATTGGATCGTTGATGTATTTGACGAATACTAGGCTAGATATATGCTTTGTTGTGAACACCTTGAGTCAATGTCTAGTGGATCCTAGACATGTTCACCTTGTAGCTGCAAAGCATGTGATGAGATACCTTAAGGGTATGTTGGACTATGGTCTCAGTTATACTGGAGATCATGACTTCAGACTGTATGGTTATATTGATTCAGATTGGGTTGGAAGTGCTTCAGACATGAAGAGAACTTTAGGATGTTGTTTCAGTTTGGGGTCAGCCATGACTTCATAGAAAAGCAGAAAGCAATCCAGTATTTCTCT
This sequence comes from Picea engelmannii, assembly GCA_009831015.1. Taxonomy (NCBI): domain Eukaryota; kingdom Viridiplantae; phylum Streptophyta; class Pinopsida; order Pinales; family Pinaceae; genus Picea; species Picea engelmannii. The sequence goes on from ML778346.1 coordinate 1,811,536, forward strand.
CGGTACGACAGAAGCAAAGTACATTGCAACATGTTTCGCTAGTTGTGAATCCATATGGCTTTGGAAGTTGTCGACATGTTTGTTCGATTTGGAGATGGAAGCCACCGTGATTTTATGTGATAACCAGAGTTGTATAAAGATGACGGAGAACCCAATGTTCCATGATAAGTCAAAGAACATAGAGATCTAGTATCACTACATTCGTGATATGGTGTAGAGGGGAGATGTAAAGCTCCAATATGTTGGCACAGATGAGCAGATTGTTGATGTGTTGACTAAGCCTCTGTCTCGTGTGAAGTTTGAGTACTTCTGAGACAAGCTTGGTGTTGTTCAAAAGGACCTCCCTCGAAAGGGGGAGTGATGTTGACGATACTATGGTATCCTGACCAACATCGAGTAGCTTCGTTAGGATTTTATATCCTGGGGGATTGATCATCCCTGGGCAGATCTCGAAGGTCCGGTAAGGACGGTTTGTCAGAGTACTTGTGCATGTATATGCCAGTTGTGGTCAGTAGTGGTAGCTCCATTAGGATTTTATATCCTAGGGAATCTTATGATTCCTGGGAAGATCCTGAAGGTCCGACAAGGATGGTCTGTCAGAGTACCATGTGGTAGCTTGTTAGGATCTTATATCCTAGGGAATCTTATGATTTATGGATAGATCCCGAAGGTCCAATAAGGACGGGTGTCAGAGTATGACAAATGTTGTTGTTGATACACCTGCCTCATTCTGTTGCCACATGTTGATGATGTTGTTTTAGCTTCGTGTTGTCGATGATGATGTTGTTTTAGCTTCGTGCTGTTGATGATGTTGTTCCATCCTCATGTTGTTGATGATGTTGTTCCAACCTCGTGCTGTTGATGATGTTGTTTCAACCTCATGTTGTTGATGATGTTGTTCTAGCTTAATGCTATTGATGTTGATGGTTTAGCTTCATGTTGTTGTTGATGACGATGATGTTACTCCAACTCCATGATGTGAACGATGATTATATTGATGATGAGAAAAACTTCCGATGATTTACAGATGTGCCAGTCAGTGTTCCAGATGCTAATGATGATGCTGCCCTCTCCTTCTCTTGATGATGTTGTGTTGGGTCATGTCAGTAGAATACCCTTCTTGTTAAGGGGGAGTGTTGAATTATTGTAACTTCGAAGAATATTCTAATTATATTTGAATTATTATCTTATAGATCAAATCCCTTTTGCGAATTGATCATGTCAGTTCTTGTATAAGATCCAATCCCCTTTTGTGGATTGGTCAAACCATATTTATATGGTGGTATTTGTAAAGTCGGTCCCTAGTGTTTATAAAGTGGTTTTAACCACTTCTAAAAGAAGTCGGCCCTACCATGTGAAGAGACATAACCCTAGCGCCTCCTCAACCATTATTTAGATGTGAGGATGGTGCCTTACTTACACACTCTCACACTCACTCATCCAATGCGCATATCTTGAAGGAAGTTGTAGTTACAGGAGGAAGGAGAAAAGAGGCGCATGCTCAGTCTTTGTTTATTCTTGGTGTTTTGGTCTTAGTATTGGCATTGTATTGAAAATCTATTATTGAGGAAGTTTTTGTTGGGTTTTCTCCTCCATGAGGGTTTCCCAGGATGAAATGTTGCGTACCTTGTAATTGTGTTTCTTTCAATGATCCTCTTTATGATGTTGTTTTGGAAATGCGTTGAATGCTCATGTAATTTGGAAATAATCTAATAACAACACTAAAACTTAACATTTTTCTGTGGCTTTCTAGCCATAGGATTATCTTCTTTTCCAAAATAATTTCGTACAACTTGACTAAAATGGGGCTAATAATAATGGTCCTATAATTATAGGGAATGTTTTTATCCCCACTTTTAAAAATAGGTACAATGAGGCTTTGCGTCTAGGGTTTAGGGAAGCCCTGCTTGTATGCTAAATCGAAGAGCCTGTGTATGTGAGGGATGGGGATAGGCCCTCCAATTTAAAAAATTCAGCTTGGTAGCCTTCAATGTCCTTAGATTCCCCCTTTGTGAGCCATTTAACCTCGAACTATATGTCTTCCATATAAAAAACTCCATCCTTTGTAGGAACCTTTGGAATGGTGTCCATGTCGTTAAGGAATTCATAAAAACTTTTAAGGAAAGAATTTCGGTCCTTCAAGGGAATCATATTATTTTCTTTAGTTTTACAAATTAGAATTTACCTCCAAAACTTCTTAGGATCAAGCTTAGATAGATGTAAAAGCCGCTCTTGCTTTCTATTTATATAGTACATTTTTTTTCCTTTTAATTAGGGACTTGCATGTATTTATCTTGTCAAGTTTTAAGCACTCATTAGAAGCAACCCTAGTGGTTTCCTAGCACTTTTACATTTGTTATCATTACCAAGGGTTGGTTGTTCTATTATTCTTTTTGCATGACACCTCAGAAGAGAACTTGATAATGGAAGTGGAAAGGGTTGTTGTAAAATTATGATAGAGGTCTTTGATGTTGTCCTTATAAGTTAGGAGATTTAGCTCACTATTTAAATCCTTTAAGAAAATATCAACTTTATTTTTGTCCAAAAGTAAGTGCCTTTGATTATCAAGATTTTCTTCAATGAGGCTTTTGCGTATGACAAAGTCTAGAGTTATGGTTAATGGTCTATGATCATAGTTAGGTTCATGGTCGTTTAAAATGTCAAAATCTACTATTTGGTTGGATCCAAAAATATCGTATATCATACAATCCACGACACTACTACCTAGCACACGAATACAAGTCATCTAATTAAAGTTCAACTATTTCATTACACCATTACAAATTATTAAATCTTAAAAATTATAAAGCTTAACTAATTCAGTACCAAACAAATTTACAATATGAAAAAATTGACATAAAATATAATTATTTAAATCTCATATAATTATTCTTATTTATCTAAATAATGCTGCAAATAAATAAGAAGTATGAGATGTAGTTGTATTTAGATTATTCAACAAGTACTTTTTAAATGAAAATGTCATAATGTTATGTTTTTCATAGTTAATTGGCGATTTCAAAATGTGAAAATACTTAAATAGGTAACAATATGATATTTATTGTGAATTTTATGATAAAATAAACCAGTTTTTATTTTTTATTTTTAAATTTAGGTGTGTAATGATTTATATTGTGATGATGAGTTTCTATTGCAATTACTTTAACATGTTAATAGGAAGCATTACTATTTTTTAATTAATCAATTTGTATAAATTATTATTTTTTGTGTTTAAATTTTTTGGAGTTAAAATGTGTTTAAGATTTTGAAATGCTTAATATTTCAATTGGACATTTCATCCATCATTATGGACAAATAAAAAAAAAATGTGATAAAAAAGAGTATTGAGTTAAGATTTTATATAGAGTAATTTTTTTTATATAACTTTATTAGAGTAATTTTTTATGTAGCTTTTGTGAAAAGTGAGTAAAAAAAGAACGAGGATCTTCTAATCTTTGAGAAATAATGATAGTGAAAATTGCCCACAAGAAAAATAAATAAATAAACAAATAAGTAATACTCATTTTTTTCCCAAAGAAAGAAATACAAATATTAATATAAATTGGAGGAAATAAAAGAGGAGACAACCTAAATTCCAAGAATTTAAAGAAGGTATTGGAACAAGCTAGAAAAAGAAGGGTGGTTTGAAAAGAGAAAGAAGGTGGGTTTGAAAAGAGGGAGACCAAAAGGGTTGAGAATAAAAACTACATAGAATTGAAAACCAACACATTTTTAGGACCTTAGATAGGAGGAAAATTTCTAGGAATCAAAAGCGGGTATGCAGGGGGCTCAATGATAAGATGATGAATAGTGGGCTTCCAAGATAGGCTAAGTTTGTAGCCATTATCATGGTTACAATTATTAGGATGTTTTCAATTTTGAAGTGCTTCCCAAAATTGAAAAATATCCTAATAATTTTAAGAATAATGATGTCTATAAACTCAACCAATTTTGGAAGCCATCTATCCATCATCTTAGTCAATGAGCCCTCCTTGCCTTTTTGATTTTTAAAGTTTTTCCTCCTATCCAAGTTCCTAAACATGTGTTGGTTTTCAATTCTATGTGGCTTCTATTCTCAACCCTCCCTCTTTTCAAACCACCCTTCTTCTTTTTCTAGCTTGTTCCAATACCTTCGTTAAATTCTTGGAATTTAGATTATGCCCTCTTTTATTCTCTCCAATTTATATTTATATTATTATTTATTTTTAGGAGTTCTCCACTTTTTTACTATTTTTTACGATAGTTATATAATTTTTTTTTATCCTACAAAATCTTAATCCCAACATTATTTCAATTTTATTTATCCCTAATAATAATTGAAATGTTGTCTATTATACAAAAGTTCAAACATAATGATAACTAATTATGAAAACCTACATACTCACATATTTTTAAATTATTCAATTTAAAAAAATATAATATATTAAAAATTATATATTTTTTAAATTATTCAATTTTAAGAAATACAATATATTAAAAATTATATATTTTTTAAATTATTCAATTTTAAGAAATACAATATATTAAAAATTATATATTTATGTGAATCACTTATATTTAATATTTAAGTTATAATTTTTTGAAAATTTGTTTAAATTAAGATGGTGGAATATTATCAATATATAAAAAATGCAAAACTATTTATATCAAGTTGATAGAATATTATAATATATTAAATATTAAAAAATATTTATATCAAGTTGATGGAATATTATCAATCTATAAAAAAAAACGCTGCAACCTAGAAATGATACACATGCTTCCCAAGAACCGAATGGGCTCCATGGCATTTTTGTTTAATTAGCGCACGCAAGAGTTTAAATTGAACACAAAATTTAAATGCCTTTTCAACTTCCAAGGATATTCCCTCCCTCGCTCTCTAGCAAATGAGTGGATAAAAGGACACCCTGTATTTCTTCATATTTTTCGTTGGTTTCCTCAAGGAGATAAGAGGTATTGTTAGCTCGGATGGCTCTCATGGCGTTTTCCTTTCAAGTATACCCTACGTTCGCTTGCCCTCTGAAAGCAAGAGACGGTATTCAGATGCGTCGTTCTCAGACCCTGGTTGTCAGATGTGCAGACACGCAGAAGGAGAGCGGCATCCGCAGAGGAGGAGGCATCACTCAGCCGCGTCCCATTTCGCCGGCCATGCAAAAGTTCTTAGGCGTCTCCGAGATACCTCGCACCAAGGCCATTAAGAAGATATGGGAGTACATCAAGGAAAAGGACTTGCAGGTGGGTCTTGGATTCGATTCCTAGTCGCTGTTATACTTTTTTGATGCCCAACTGAACTGTCTTTCATGGTGTGGACATGCTAAAGACCAAAGTTTTATCTTTAGATCAATGGATATTGATTGGAATCAGATTTAGGGTTTAAAGTACAACCAACAAGTAGGTTTACGCAACAGTAGGACAAATTTATACAAGATTTGTTAAAATCAATTAGGCTAAAAAATTGGCAACATGATGGTCTAATGGGTTCAGCCCACGCAGTTGGGTTCTTTATTTCTTCTTCCTTTTCTACAGGATAGTTTACCGTTTTAATCTCAGGAACTCTAATGGGTTTCCCTGGTCTAGTCTTTTGTCCCTTCTCCCGCGGTGGTTCCCTTTTCTTGTTGGTATTAACATTTTCACGACCGTGGTACCCAAGCCAGTTGGGTTTTTTTCTTTCTTCTAGAAACCATCTTTATACGTATCTGGAAGAGGTTTTCTTTCAGACTCCACCAAGGAGAACCCTCTTTTCTTGTTGGTGCTAACATCTTCACTACCGTAGTTCCCAAGCCAGTTGGATTTGTTCTTTCTCCTCATTTTGATTTTCTAGAAACCATCTTTATCCGCAACTGGAAGAGGTTTTCTTGGAGACTCCACCTAGGAAAACCTACTGGGGTAATTAGCCATGAAGTGGCCTATTTCGTGCAAGATCTTGCACTAGAAAGCAATGTCTCTATAGTTATAACAATTGCGTCCTTTGGGGTATAGCAGCAAGATTCGGCTGTGTTAGCTTTTGTAGTATGGAAATTCAATAGTATTATAGTAAATACTATCACATTTCTATAATTTATAGTATGGATATGGTATGGTCAAATTATTTTTGATTATCTTAATAATATATCTCATATATTTGATACCTATTGATCCATAAACCCTTAAAAAAACCCAAAACCTCAAAAATATTTAAAAAATCTCAGACATCTATAAATATAAACAAAGTCTGTAAAACTTTTACGGAAATAATTATTTATTATTTATTTATTTTTTCTGATTTATGGGGTTTCATTACAATTTTTTTCCATATTGAATCATATTCAAATTTGTATTCATATTGAATCTTGCTACTATGCTTTGAGAACAGTAAATTTCAAGAGTCTAAGAGGCCTTTGCTTGGATCAAACTGTACACACGATGTAGCACACGTAAATAGATCACGACCATTTTAGTTTTCGAGCTAACATATTTGCCTAGGGTATTTCCTATTTCTTACATACACTTCTGCGTCACTGAAGTGGATGGGGGAGATTTGTGTGTCGTCTCTAAAGAAAAGTGGTTGTGAACGCTCTAGGTTCTTTTCATATGTTTTAGGCTTTAAAAACAGAAAAGGTTAAAAACCCCTAGCACGACAAATTATGTAGAAGCTTTCAACCTAGTGTTCTATTACCCAGTTTGCCACTGTGGATGCATTTGGCTATACCTCAATTAAGGGTATTTTTGGCCTCAAGAAACTTGGAGAACCATTTATGTCTCCTTTTTTTTGAATTTTTTTCTTTAATGATAAATCTGCCATGTAACCTGATTTTGTCCATTAGAGTGTGTGGGATATGCTTTCTCTCTTTAGTAACTTCTTTATATGAATGAGGAGGCGTGGCTGCTTTGGAGCATGGCCCTCTTTGGATGAAAGAGGATGGTCGAGAAGTTTATGCTCAAAACCCTAGTGCATTAGGCCCACAAGAGGATGGGTTGCGACATTATTGTTGCTTGAAATAGGGAAACTCAAGGATCACATTATGCTAGGAGAAGAGATTGTCATGTCAATTGTGATCTTGGTGCGACCTAGTTATAGGCACATGAGGCTTGAGATGTTTTTGAGCCATGTCTCTAGTTTGATTTCTTGGAAAAAGAAAGGTAATGAAATAGTGGTATAAATCATTATATACGATATTAAGAAGTAATATCCTTTGTATTTCTTTTGAACACTTTGTTTTTCCCCTTTGTTATACCTCGTATTGTATGAGTTTCCACATTGTGATTTTCATCACATTGATGAAGTTGGTTCTTGGTACCTTGGAGCTTTTCATGGACTTGGGGGATATGCATCTTCTTGGAGCTTCTTCTCTTCTTGGCATTGGAGATATGTGGTGAAGGAGCTTCCCATCTCTTATTGATAGATGGTCATGGTTGGTGGTCATATTATGGTTGATGGTGCTACTTGAATGCCCTTTTGCTTGATGATCACTCTTTTGACATATGGATTCTTGATACTTCATGTGCTATCTTCTTCTTGGAGCATCCTAGTGACTATGTATGATGATGCTAGGTTGTTGGTATGTTGCTAGGAGGGGGGTGTTCTACTTGGTCCTCTTATGTTGAATGTGTGATGGGGGGTATACTCGATGACTGGATGGGGTTAGTTCTTTCTTATGCCCCCTTATCCTATGATATTGAAGTGGTGGGGTGATACATGTTGCCTTGGTGAGATTTTCTTAATTGATATATATTATAACTTAATATTGTAACGCTTTCTAGACATCACCTAGGGGGAATTTGTTTGATGATGTTAGTATCCTTGTTGATGTACTTTTCCCTAAGTTTGAATTAGAAAGGTGAGGGGGGTTGTACTACACATATTTTGTTGATCGAGCCTTTTCCTAAGGTTGGATGATGTATTTTTGATGTAATAATCCCTTGGTGGTGGTGTGCCCAAGGTTGGGCTTCATGTTTTGTTGGTATCACTGAGGGGTTTTGCTAGGAGGACAACTTTTATTTACATGGTACAACAATTTAGTAGTGTGCACCCCTCATTGGTAGACATGTTCATGTTGATTTAATCATTCAGTGATTATTTGGAGGCGGACTATGGTTATATTAGAGCATTAGCCTCTGAGTACACATGTTGAGGATGATTTAATCATTTTAGTGGCTACTTGGCTTTATTGGTGAAGTGAGCTACTTCATTTGGTATCCTTTCACACTTGGAGGGGTTTATTTGGAGGAGGCTTAGGGTTCTTGATGGAGCACTCACCTCTTTGGCATAGATTTGAAGGCATGTGTGTATTATATTGCTATTTTGGAGAGGATAATGCACTTTTCTAGGGCACACCTCCTTGGGTTGGTTGAGCATCATTATGGAGGTTGTTATGGAGGAATATTTTATTTGTTTATTGATGAGGAGTGTAACTACCTTTACACACTTCTCTAGGGCGCTATTCTCTTGTGCACATGGTTTGGGGAATCAATTGATGGTTTTGGAAAACAACACATGGTTTTGGCACTTGTATTGATGGAGTATAACCACTATTGGCACATTTTCTTAGGGTGCGCATGTGGAGGATCATATTATATTATTTCTTGGAGCCTTGCATTTCAAAACCCTAATTCAACCTTATCCTCTTAAGCTTATCTTGTTGGATGATTTGGATGATTTTTCATCTATCTTGTTACTTTTTGGGTGAAAAAATTGGAGGAATCGGCTTGTAGGGCCATGTTAGTGGTAGGTTCCAATTTGGAAAATTCGGGTTTGAATTCTTCTGGAGCCATTTTGAGGCATTGAATGGCATTTTTGGGGTTATAGTGTTCAAACTTTGCACACACCCTCGATGTTGATCTACACATCGAGATCTTTCCAACGGTGCAAAAATCACCTCAATTGGAGCTTGTATGTAGAAGCTATGCCACCTGCAAGTTGACCTACCTTGTTGACTACCATGGTACGAGTGGATGCCATGTCAACTCCCATTACTCAAACGTGCGGGGCTAGCCACGTGTGGATTTTCAAGAATATTCTAGAAGGTCCAAAAACTTTTCACTAATTGAGGGTTGAGGATGCAAAAACTCATACCCTAGACAACTATCAAACTATGTTAAATATTGGGCCTCTAGGAAGATAAAGTGTGTAACAAACATAAATATATATAATATGTAAATATAAATAACTAATAAGTAATAATTAATTATGAAGAGACATGACATATGAAAGGTCATGTCTCTTATGAAAGGGCACCCTTGTGCGGGATATATATACAAACCCTCATTCCTCATTTGTAATCATCTTATTCATTCTTATACAATTATTATTAAATATATTTACTATCCTTAAATGGATTATTGCGTACTGTCCTATTTATATTGGATGTTTACATAGTGAACCAGTGGGTTCACTACAGTGGTATCAAAGGTTCGTTTTTCTGATCCCGGCCTTTGGCCAGTCTCTTTATCAGAGCTTGTCTGATTTGGCTTTTGACCAACCCCATTGTTTCAGAGTTTCTCTGAGAAATCTGGTCATTGACCACCGATCAGGCCTTTGGCCATTCAAATTTCCAAGTTCGTAAGAACTTTAGTCCTTGACTAATTAAGGTTTTAGCCATATAAAACTCAGGATTCTGTTGAAGAACATTTTGCTGCTAAGAAATCAAGAACAATATATATCAGAAATTCTGTTAAAAAAAAAAAAAAACCACCGTAACCTATTTCCCGTGACTTGCACTCCTTTCCCTCCCCCCACAGTCCACGCATCCCCACATTCCTTGCCCCGCACCATTTCCTGTGACCATTCCCTGCACCTACCCCGTAACCCCCTGACTCCCGTAACCCCGTAGCTCCTATCTCTCACCCTGATACAGGACCCACTGCAATCCCCGTAGACCCCCTGTATCTCAACTCTCCACTCCCCCGCAAACCTCCCCACTCCCCGCGGTTCCCACCTCCTCTCCCCACTTTTCGCTGTTCCCATTCCCCACACCCCCGACCACAACCCCGTAATCTACGCAGCCCCTCGTCCCTTCTGTAGACCCTGCCCTTACCTATCCCCATCCCTACCCCCGACCTCCGCGTCTATTCCTTTCCTTGTTCCTTCTACCCTTGACCAACAAACCTCCGACAGATCGCGAATAGTCATCCGTTGACATATTCCCTGACAGCCCTTATTAAATCGTATGTACGGTCGTACGATTTCAAAAAGCCGCTTTTATATATAAAAATATATAAATATATAACAAAAAAATAATTTATAAATTATTAATTTTTTTTATATCTTAAAAATCAAATTAAGTTAAATATATTAGAGAGTAATATTAAAAAAAAAAAAAAAACCCCACCGTAACCTCTTTCCCGTGACTCGCACCCCTTTCCCTCCCCCCACAGTCCACGCATCCCCACATTCCCTGCCCCGCACCATTTCCCGTGACCATTCCCCGCACCTACCCTGTAACCCCCTGACTCTCGTAACCTCGTAGCTCCTATCTCTCACCCCGATACAGGACCCACTGCAACTCCCGTAGACCCCCTGTATCTCACCTCTCCACTCCCCCACAAACCTCCCCACTCCTCGCGGTTCCCACCTCCTCTCCCCACTTTTCGCTATTCCCAATCCCCACACCCTCGACCACAACCCTGTAGTCTACGCAACCCCTCGTCCCTTCTGCAGACCCTGCCCTAATCTATCCCCACCCCTACCCCCGACCTCCACGTCTATTCCTTTCCCTGTTCCTTCTACCCCTGACCAACAAACCTTCGACATACCGTGAATAGTCATCCGCTGACATATTCCCTGGTAGCCCTTATTAAATCGTATGTACGATTTCAAAAAGCCGCTTATATATATAAAAATATAACAAAAAATTAATTTATAATTTTTTTTTTTTTATATTTTTGTATTTAAAAATCAAATTAAGTTAAATATATTAGAGAGTAATATTAGAAAAAATAAAATAAAAATTCAAGCTCGAAGATATATTAAAATAGAGTAATTCAAGGGATTAAAAAAGAAAGTACAAGGAATATTAGAGAGTACTTTTAAATAGTATCAAGGAATATTAGAGAAAGATACCTATCAAGTCAAGGAGCTTATGTCTTATAATTATAAAAAGGATAATTCGAAAATGATGGAAGATAAAAGGGATAATTCAAAAATGATGAAAGAAAGATTTACTTATGAAGGTTTTCCAACCGTATGTTGCGGGTTTTCGACATTAAAGGGAAATATTCAAGGAAGAGAGGTAAACATTGTTATTAGCTTGGACTATAATGTAAATTATATGAATATTGATTTGGCAAATCAATTATTAATTCCAGAGACAAATATAATTAGAAAGGAAGATTATTTTGGAATTAAGGAGTTACAAGTGACGATTGATGAATATGAGTATATATCTCAATTCTATGTTACAACTATGTATCAAGAAGAAATTGACATCGTCATCGGATTACCCTGGTTTAAAAGTCTAGGTACCTTCATCCTAAACATAGAGAAAAAGTTTGTGACATTCCCCTATAAGGAGAAAATGATAACATTACAAGACACCACATCAGAGCCAGATTCCATAACACCAGAAGACTTTAACGATATCTCAGAAGTGATACTTCAAGAAAAAAAAATCAATGCAAAGAATGCAAAAATAATTGGACGAAGTTATCAAGGATAAAAGCGAAGAAATTTCTCGTTTAAAAGAACATAGTAAAAAACTACTTACATAGATCAAGAAGTTAAAGGTTCGAAAAAATGTGTTCAGAAGTTGGAACAAGAGAATCAAGAATGGGAGAAGAACCTATCAGAAAAAAATGAAGAAAATGCTCGTCCGAAAAGCCTCAATCATGAGCTACTAGAACAAATCAGAAAATTAAAAGAAGAGAAACTTGAAAATCCAGACATTAAAGCTCAAGAAGATGCCAATCCAGTTGAAGAAAAAACATATAACAATGCTGGAGTACAAACGATGGAAGATCCAGGTAAAATTACTAATCAAAATTCAACCATTATCAAGACAACATCGCCGCATGAAGAAAATCATATATCAAAGTCAAAAGAAGAAAATGCTACAAGTATGATAAAGGAAAATCATGTTATGAGAACTCCCTCTCGACATTCAAATCATGAGAGTAGATATATTAACCAGTTAGAATATCAATATTATCCAAAACGAGAACCCTATAAACACCCAGTTTCGCAGAAGATCGAATTAGGGTGGTTGGACTCTTTCATAACTCGACAATTCTGCTCAACTCTTCGTCACTCATATCGTCTGGTATCATCAATCTTAACAACACCAAAAACATAGAGTCATGCGAAGACATTGCAAGCCAGAACGAAGAAGTAAGCCTCTCCATAAACATGCTTTGAGGACAAAGCATTTCTAAGGGGAAGGCAATGTAACAAACATAAATATATATAATATGTAAATATAAATAACTAATAAGTAATAATTAATTATGAAGAGACATGACATATGAAAGGTCATGTCTCTTATGAAAGGGCACCCCTGTGCGGGATATATATACAAACTCGCATTCCTCATTTGTAATCATCTTATTCATTCTTATACAATTATTATTAAATATATTTACTATTCTTAAATGGATTATTGCGTACTGTCCTATTTATATTGGATGTTTACATAGTGAACCAGTAGGTTCATCACAAGGTGTTCCAATATTTAGCATGGTACTTGTTCCATTGTTGAGCAAAACATCTAGGAGTGGTATTTTGAGAGCATATTAGAGGAGATGGAAGATTTTGTAGCAGCCTTTCAGGCCATAGTTTCATATGCAACTCCATTGTGAGTGCCCATTCCGTTGTATTTGCATTTTGATAATTGAAGTAAAGAGAGCAGAGCATAGGCTTCACCTTCGAGTTGGGTTTTCTTCCGTATTTGGTTTCCCATTGTAAATCTTGTGTTTATTGTGTGGATGGTGTTCTTTCATTTCCCTGTTCTTTTATTTTTGTATTTCAATTATTTTTTATAAAAATAGAGCAATAAGCTAGAGATAACAAATCTAAATAAACTTGCATAATAAAGTTTTTAGCATATTATAAGATTTATTGTGACGATCTATTCCAGTGGATCCACTACAGTTTATAGGTCATATTGTTATTAGAGCAGTTTTCTTTGGAATATTGTGGGAAGTTGCAGGATTCAAGAGTTAGCTTAAGAAGAAAGTTGGAGAACCCTGGCCATGGTGGATGAGTCTGTTCATAACAACCCTTGAGATCTAGTAGAAGAGAGATTTGTGAGGCTGGAAGAGCAAGTTGTTGATATCACTCGCAATATGACCCTCCTCATGGTGGCTCTAACAAACAAACTTGGATCGTTCGGGGAGGTTGGAAGCTCTAACTTAGAGATTAGATCAGAGGGGAAACCGAGAGATAATGAAGACCCAAAAAAGAAGTCAAGGAAAGAGCTCGAGAAAGAGCAGCGAAGTTCTAGTGCTATTACCCTTGCACAATTTTTATTTAAAATGGAAGTGAAAGTGGATATCAAACCATACCTAGGCGAGATCAATGCAGTAAAGTTGAATCATTGGTTGCAACAGTTAGAGGTCTATTTTAGTGTCTACCATATAGAAGAAGAGCAAAAGATTTCATTTTCCAGATTGAAATTAGAGGGCCATGCATTAACCTGGTGGGAATGTCTCATAGAAACACTTAATTGGAGGGTGATCCGCTAGTAACTCAGTGTGAGGATTTCAAAACTCTCATAAAGTCTCAGTTCTACCCTATTGGGTACGAAGAGGACCAATGGATCCGTTGGCATTACTTTAGGCAAAGGTGGGGGCAAAGTGTGCAAGAGTACACCATCGAATTTAGGAAGATGGATACCATGCTGGGTATCTCTCCCAAGAACCCATATGTACTCCTCAAGTATTTGGGGGGTCTACACAGTCATTTACGAAAGCAAGTGATGCTCTTCAAGCCCATGAGAATTGATGAGGCCTATGTGCAAGCATAGTATTTGGAAAATATAGGCCACAAAAAAAGACAACCAAGTGGTTCCAAATAGAAAGAGCACCAAGACGCTTCCAATGAGGGAAAGAAGAAGTGGAAAGGGAAAGATAAGAAGACGACAACCATTGCACATCAGTTTAAGGATCCAAGTGACCACTGTAACCATTGCAATATTGATGGTCACACTGAAGAAAAATATTGGAAACTACATCTAGAGTTGAACCTTAAGAATCGTAAAAAGGATGCCAAGAAAAAGAACCTTTTAGCCATGGATTCAAGCAATTAGCTAGAGAACAACTTAGATGTGGATGAGAAGATTGCTTGCACTTCAGTGTAGAAGGAGGTGAATCTGATTAGCCTTCATCACAAGGAAGAGAAAGAGATGACAAAACTCTTCCATATTAAGATCTAGGTCAAGAAGACCAAGGTAGACACTCTATTTTATTTCGGTTCATAGGCCAATCTTACAATAGTTGATCTGGTCAACAAGCTTGGGTGGGAGGTTCACAACCATCCTAGTCCATATCCATTGGGGTGGGTAAACAAGGATGTTGAGATCAAGGTCATGAAATAGTGTAAGATCAAAATTATTGTAAGTCCAAATTTTATTGATGAAGTGGAGTTAGATGTAGTACCCCTTTACATGTGTGGAGTAGTGTTTGGAAGCCCCTACATGTATATGAGGGATGCAATCTTCATGAGGAGAGCAAACCTATACCATCTGATCAAAGATGGGAAGTCTTTCATCATCAATGCACATAAAGGTAAATCGAAGATCTCACTTGTAAGTGCCAACCAAGCCAAAAAGTTGATTAGTTCAAGTAAGAAGTATGTTTTTCTTTTCTTACGAGAGAATCAATCGACAAGAGAAAAGGCAATCCCTGGAGGGATGTACTAAAGAGCAAAAACATCAGTTGGAGGAGTTGCTACATGCATACAAAGGAGTGTTTTAGGAGCCTAAAGCACTTCCACCTAAGAGGGAAGTGGAACATGAGTTATAGTTGCTGCTTGACTCTCGATTACCTAATATTGGGCTATATAGATAGTTTGTTTTGGAAGCAGATTAAGTGAAGAAACAATTGTAGCAGTTGTTGGAGCAGGGAGTAATTCGACTAAGCACCTCACCTATTATCATAGTACCCAAGGATGGAACTTGGCGGATGTGTATTGACTATAGACCTTTGAACAAGATTACACTCAGAATCGATACCCTCTGCCTAGGATTGATGATTTGTTAAACCAATTGTAGCATGCCAAGTACTTCACCACGTTGGATCTCAAATCGGGATAGCACTAGGTACGTGTTAGAGAAGAAGACACTAGGAAGACCGCCTTCAAGACAAGGCAAGGTTTGAATGAATGGTTGGTCATGCCATTTGGTTTATGTAATGCACCAGCTTGGCAGCTACATTTATGAGATTGATGAATGATGTATTGTGCACATATTTAGGTTCATTTGTTATAGTTATTTGGATGATACATTGGTTTATAGCTCTACTTGGGAGGAGCACGTCTCACATCTCATGCAGGTGTTGGAGACTTCGAAAAAGCACCAGCTGCTGGCTAACCTCAAGAAATGTGATTTTGCTTAGTAGTCATTGCTGTATTTAGGGTACGTGATAGGTGGAAGGGAGCTCAAGATAGATCTCGTAAAGATGGAAGCCATCACAAAATTGCCAGTTCCTACTAATGTCACTGAAGTTAGGAGCTTTGTTGGGGCAACACTGTACCTTATGAAAGTTCATAGCATCCTTTTCAGTGGTAGTTGCACCACTCCACGCCATAACAACTAGCGGTAAGAGTTTCCAGTGGGGCAAGAATCAACAAAAAACTTTTGATGAGCTAAAATGAAAGATTAGTCAAGCACCAATTCTTAAATTGCCTAACTTGCAAAATCCTTTCGAAGTGGAGACAGATGCATGTGGCTATATGCTATGGGAGCAGTTTTGATGCAAGGAGGTAAGCCAATATGCTATTATCATGAAATGTTTCATGGGGGAGTTTTAAACTACCCTACCTATGATAAGGAACTTTATGCCCCGGTTCAAGCTGTTAAGAAGTGGAAGCACTATCTGATGAGAAATCAAACCATTATCCACACAGATCACCAACCATTGTAGTATTTGTAGGCCTAGAGTAAGCTTCAACAAATCAAACATTACAAGTGGATGGGCCCATAGTGGAGGCCATTCAATGTAAGGTGGACTAGGTCCACTATATTATTAAATAAGGTCCACTATGGTTAAGAAGTGGAAGCACTATCTGATCAGAAAGCAAACCATTATCCACACAGATCACCAACCATTGTAGTATTTGTAGGCCTAGAGTAAGCTTCAACAAATCAAACATTACAAGTGGATGGGCCCATAGTGGAGGCCATTCAATGTAAGGTGGACTAGGTCCACTATATTATTAAATAAGGTCCACTATGGTAGTTAGATATAATGTAGTAGTGTGAACATAATAAATGTGAGAAGGCTTTCTATAAGGTTCCTTATCTAGAATGTTCTTAGGTAGTATTATATAAGGAAGGGATGAACAATGTAATGAGAATAGTGAAGAATATTGTTATTGTAACAAGCAAACATTGCTTGAGGAGAATTTCCTTCCATAAGGAATAATAGTTAATGGTGTTACCCTACCTCAAGGGTTTTCTCTACATTTCTCTTGTGTTCAATATTTTGTGTGATTGATTTGTTTAAGGGTTTGTTAAGATTATATTTTCAAATCCAAGGCACATAACATTTAGTCATCAAGTATAAGAAGGGCAACATTTATAAGTTGGTAGACATGCTTTCAAGGCCATCGACATCCAAGATTACAACTTTGGGAACTCTTATGCACATGGAGCCTTTTACCCATGATAATAATAATAATAATCTATTTTTAAGGTCACGGCCAAGCGAGACACCAATTGGTGTATGAGATCCCCTTGTTTTTGGAATAAGGGACCCCCTCGACGCAGTGATTTGACTGCTAAAGTCTACGGAGGTAGTTGATAGGTTCATCAAGATGTGCATTCTTATGCTTTGTAAGACCATTAGAGGACAAGAAACAACAAACATGTTCTTCGAATAGGTCTTAGTGCACGTTGGGATACCAAGGAGCATCATCTCAGATAGGGATACCAGATTTCTTAGTGCCTTTTGGACTACTCTTTGGGAGAAGATGGACTTGAAGTTGAAGAGATCTACAACATTCCATCCACAGACAAATGGCAATATTCCATCCACAAACAAATGGACAGACAACAGTAGTCAACAGGACATTGGTACAACTTTTGAGGGGTTGCAATCAGAAGCATCCAAAGGCCTGGGATGAAAATCTGATCTACATTCAACACTCTTATAACAAAGCAATCCATACTTCTACTGGTAAGTCTCCTTTTGAAACTTGCTTTGGATATTTGCCACTTTCACCCTTGGATGTTGTTTATGGACATCAAGGAGGAGTGAGGGAAGACATCACAGGAGAAGCGTTGAAAGCAGAGAAATTTGTTGAAAAGATTAGACAGATCCATTTGCAAGTACGGGAGACGTTGAAGAAGTCAAAGAAAAAGTATAAGGCCAAACATGATCAACACATAACTGATAAGTCATACAAAGTGGGAGACAAAGTTTTGTTACAGTTGAACAAGGAAAGACTATAGGGTCCTGGTAAGAAGATCAAGGCTCTGTGGTATGGCCCTTTTGAGGTATTGGAGGTGGAAGATAAAGCCTACAAACTCAGTCTACCCCCATACATACACATTTACTCAGTGGTGAATGTGGAGAATTTGAAACTCTACGAGTCTTCCATGTTGGATTAAGAGGTGGAGTAGGTCCTACCTATCGTAGAGGACTTAGCACCAGATGCTCAGGTAGGGTTCGCAGAAGACACAATTTTGTAGAGGAAGTCTAGAACTACATGATAGGGGCAGCATGACCTTTGGCAGATTGTGTTGAAAGGACAACTTCTAGGTAAGGCAAAATGGTACTCTAGGGAAAAGGTAAAGGAAAAATTTCCTCACCTCATTCAATAAAAGCTTTTGGGGACGAAAAGCCTCCCTAAATGGGGAGATATGATTCGGAAAGAATCATTATATGATTTGTCATCTATCTTGGTACTTTCTGGGTGGAAAAAATTGGAGGAATCGGCTTGTAGAGCCATGTTATTGGTAGGTCCGAGTTTGGAAAATTGGGGTTCAGAACCTTTCAGAGCCATTTTGAGGCATGAAACAACATTTTTGGGGTTACAATGTTCATAACTTGTACACACACCATTGATGTTGATTTACACACCGAGACCTTTCCAATGGTGTGAAAATCACCTCAATTGGACCTCGTATGTAGAAGTGATGTCTCCCGCAAGTCGACCTACCTTGTTGACCACCATGGTACAAGTGGATGCCATGTCAGCCCCCATTACTCAAACGTGTGGGGCTAGCTACGTGTAGATTTTCAAGAAGATTCTAAAAGCTCCAAAACCTTATCACTAATTGAGGGTTGAGGATGCAAAAAACCTAACCTTAGATGACTATCGGGCTATGTTAAATACCGAGCCGCTAGGAAGAGAAGGGGTTCCATTCTTTAGCACGGTACTTGTTCCATCGCTGTGTTGAAGTTTGAGTAACTTCGAAAGATATTTTTATTGTATCTGTATTGTATTAGACCAAGTCAAAACCCTAAAAGAATAATATTATGTTGTATTTGTAAAGTCGGCCCTATTGTGCCTTTGTAAATGTAAAATGTAAATTAGAAAGTGTCATTTGTACAAGTCGGCCTTGACCTAATTTCAGGGTGACTTAACTTGTATTTTTAAGAGGCTAGGCGCCTCATTTGGAGAACACACACAACACAAGTTCTCTCTCTCAAGGAAAAGTGCGCAAGTTTTAGAGGGAGACGCAACTACAGAGTAAGGTTGTTTTTGTGGAGGGTTTTGGTTATCTGTTAGAGGTCTATCTTGGTCTAGTGGTGCGCTACCCTATTCTAGTTAAGGTTTCTGGTCTATCTTCTAGTTATCTTTTGTTTTGTGAGATCTCTCTTGAAGAGAGATGTTGTACTTGTTGACGAATCTATATTGAAGAAGCTTTGTTGGGTTTTCTCCCCCAAGAGGGTTTCCTAGGATAAATCTTGTGTATACTGTGGATGCCTTTCTTTCAGTGATCTTTATGTATGCATTTATTGTTCTAATTGTTAAAAGTTAAATAATATTGAATACACTTAACTGCTTAAGCGAAATTTTAACAAGTTGAGCAAAACATCCAAGAGTAGTATTTTGAGAGCATAATAGAGGAGGAAGATTCTGTAGTAGCCTTTCAACCACAGTGTCATAGGTAACTCCATAGTGAGTGTCCTTTCCTTTCTATTTGCATTTTGATAACTGAAGCAAAGAGAGCAGAGCATAGGTCTCACCTTTGAGCTGGGTTTTCTCCCTTATTGGGTTTCCTATGGTAAATCTTTTGTTTATTGTGTGGATGGTGTTCTTTCATTTGTCGGTTCTTTTATTTTCGTATTCCAATTATTTTCTATAAACTAGAGATAACAAATATGAGATATAAGGAAATAAACTTGCATAATAAAGATTTTAGCATATTATAAGATTTGTTGTGATGAATTGTTCCAGTGGAATATCCATGACAATTTACAAATCATTGGAAGTTATAACCCCTCTGTTTATTATTGTTTTGATTTATCCCATGGATTTGGTTGAGGAATGTTCCCATTGGGGTATTATTATGTTCTTTATGCTTTATTATTTACTAGTGTTACCAACATCGTGATAATATTGCCGACATCACGATATAATCACTGTTTTGAGGGTTGGTGATATTATCACCCGAAAATATCGTGACATTTTCCTTCGGCGATAATATCGTGATATTTTTGAAAATGTCGCGATAATATCACGAGTCGATGGAAAATGTCGCAGAGCTCGCGGACAATGACGAATTAAAACCGTTTTTTGGGTTTTAAAGTGCCATTTTCAAATAGATTTGTGGGGTTTGGAGAACAATAACCAGATTTTCATATTTATGTGGAAATGCATTTATTTGATGTTGTTGATGCTTTCGATATTTAAAAAATTGAAAAAAAAGAATATTTTTGTATTTTTTTCATTCTTACGACATTTTTCGATTTTTTCTGATATTTTCCCTGATGTTGCCGATATTTTTGTTTTTGGACCCTGAACAATATTTTCGCTGACACGATGTTGGTAACACTGTTATTTACAACCATTTATGTTTTTTGCTGATTGGACATAAGTAAAAGGGCAAATTGTTAAGTGATTTGACATCCATGGAAGAATATAAGGGGCTGGTTTTACTGCTGTAATTACTAATTACTGCTGTAAAAGTGCATTTTCAGATCTGACTATTGGCTGATAATTTGCCCTAGAAGGGGCTGAAACTTATATCTTTGTGTGGTATCTTTTCTCCTTGAATAGTCGGGAAGTTTGGGGCTGTTTGAAGTGATTTATTGTTATCTTTCTGTTGTTGTTTTATACTCTAATTTACAACAGTCCTAAAGACTGAAAATTCTAGGGCTAAGATCCAGTAAACTTTTTAGGAAGAAGGTGAAATTTTAGTTTTGCATCAATTGTTTGAGTGCATGAAATGTCCACAAAGGGAACTTTAACCACAAAGGATAGTGACGTTCTCGACCCTTCAGATGAAAATATGCTCTCCATGATTGAACATAAGCCAGAGAACTAATAATGTTCCACATACCATACTGTAACATCTGCCTTGTTGCTACCTTGGAGTTGAACAACCATCTCAACCTCTCTGGTTTTGATGTATGAACTTCAAAAACGTTGTTAAGTTTATCATTTGTCCCTTTTTGTATGTAGTAGTAGCTTGATAGATGGAATCAATGTAGAGGAAGTGTGTTTTTTGTTCAAAATAATCTTTGGTGTGATTCTAGCCACTCTCTTCAAGCCAAATTTTAAGTGCTTAAAGTCCACCCCTTTTTTGTGAATTAATACCTTTTGGTATTTGTTTGCCAAAGAATTCCTTGCAAAGTTCATCGAATTCCTCTTTGTTGCATGTTTGTTCCAATCCCTGGTTTTGCCTTCATTAGGCATCTTTGTTGTCCTTGCTATAACCTTTTTTGTTGTTATTGTCTCCTTTTCATCTACCTTATACTTGGCAAACTAGAGTATTTGAGATGCATTATACTCGATTGCATTTTGGAAAATATAGCCCAAGCCTATTTTGTCAATCAATTCTACTACCCCTAGTGATGGTTACAATCCTCTTGTGTTTCTTCTTTGTGGAAATGATGAGATTTGGTTCTAATTGGAAATATGTTGTTGTGGCTTTCGTGGGCATGATGGTATGCTTTGTTTTATCTAAGACTTGATTAAGACTACCTTCTGTTATCTCTAAGATTCTCCCTAGAGGAAAAGTCCCAACCTTATCAAGGGGAAAACCTAAGGACATGAACATGCAGACCGTCCACTGTCACCTCAACGACGTTCCCTCTGCACTTTTAGGCTAGGGTCACTAACCTAAGGGGGGAATCCCATATGTCAAATTAAGTCCTATTGTTGTAAATAAGGAAGGGTGAGGACAAGGACTAGCGTTGACTCGGTCTCAACTTCTCTAAAGGTTTGATTCAATGAAACAAGAGAAGACAATACCAAATGACGTTCATTCATAGCCTATCATTCATCAACAACCCAAATGGCAAACAATGAAGTGTTTCTTAGCTATTTCACATGCATTGCATCAAAAGTTCATTCATTAAATGATACTCTTCCATGGTCATTCAAGTGCTTGTGAAACAAAGATGTTCTAGGAAAGACCCAAAGAAAAAGAAAAAAGGCTTCCAGTCAAAGGTGTGCCATATGCTACAGCCCTCAAATATACATGTGGGCTCGGATTCGCACAATAAGAGGGGGTAATCTTCTCGAATGTCGTGTTTGGTGCATTGTAAGAGTCCGACGGCAAAATGGTTGGTCCCGAGATGCTTAGGGGACTTCCGATATACCTGAAGGTATGAAACTCTGGGTTCAGGTGTTGTCTAATGCAATACTACTTGAGTGGGTACCAATAGGGGTTACGAGGACTTCCCACAGAGTGCGAGACAAGGTCTCAAGGTAGCTCTCTCAACTCTCATGAATCCCTATGTGTATTTGTTCCCAAACCACAGTTTTAAATGCTCAACGTTAGCTCCCTGTTGTTATTTATAGACGTTGGGTGCACGTCTCTAGCCTAGATTACTAAGGGTCTTGCCCATTATCATGACATCCAACATAGCGTAAATTCTCAACATGCAGTACTTCGTTATTGGTTTAAAGTTCAAACATTCACATCAATAATCATCATTTGTTACAAATTCACTATTGCTCATCCATGAATTAACAAAGTTTTAAAGCATGAAATCCAATATAAACTGTGTTCAATCCTTTTCCAAGTATTCCAACATATCTCTTGCAACCATCAATGATATTATAAAGCATTCGAAGTAAAGTTTGATGCATAATCACAGAGATTAGCTCATAATTCTTTCATTAAATCACTTGTGAATGATCCATATATAAGTTTGCTAAGTGAGATCAATATATCACTCATAAAAGGAAAGAACTAATAATTCATATACTCCACTTGTGATCAAACTTCATAAAAATAACTTGAGCATTTCAAAGGTAACATTAATTAACCGTGAATATTTCCTTTTAATATTATGGCAAATATTTTTCCAATGCTATGGTAGAAATGTAATGTGATAAGCATGTATAGCATTTCCAATTATTTTATCTAATACTTAATGAACCATCTTGCAATAAAGCCAAGTCAATTAAATGAAATCATCCCAAACCTCAATCAATCCAATGATAATAAAAATACAAAGTGTTATTTCAATATTTTATTAATGTCCACATTTGCAAAGGTATTTGCCAATGTTAATCAATTGCAACACGTCATAGATTATAAAGCCTTCAATGTGCTTGTTTCATCATAAATATATCAAGCCGTACATTGTTAATCAAATAAGTGCAATGTGTGATATTCAACGTAGAGTCTACAAATAATAATATATCAAGATGATCTTTTTATGAGAGCACCCAATCGTTGATTAATACAACATAGGAAAAAGCAAAGAAATTCACACACACCAACGTATCACAGAGTAAAGTGGCGAACTTTATGAAAGGACTTCGAATACTAAGTTCAATGTAAAAGTATTACGATATACCACAAGATCAACCAAATGAATGAAACCCTTTATTTATATTCTCAGCTAGGTTTGTGAATTGCGTAATCTAAACATTACTTGGTTATGAGCAACCAGGACCTCAGAGATACGCTAACGATCAATGATTGAGATATTGGCAATTTTCAGGGCGATGTAATATATATCAACAAAATTTCAAGTCTCTATGCCTTGTGGACTACGTGGTAATGGACTAGTATTTGATACAGTTTTCAAACATGATATTAGGTGAGGGAATCATATCTCAAAGCAACATCAGAATTCGAGGGCTATTATAGTTGTTTGGCAATAATTTCATGTGGCAAAGAAATAAAACGCTGCACGGGAAGAAACATTGGAGACTCAATGATTTGACATATATATTGGATCACCTAGAAAGGGTATGATGAGTGCTTACGCGAGGTCACTGGGCAAGATTCATTAAACGCAAATATTTTGACAATAACCTAATGACCAATGTTATATCATTAATTCGATTCAGAAATTCAAATTGCATTGCATTTTGTCGATCATAACCTCGCCAAATCCCTGAGTTACAATGTCCAAAGATTAATGCATTAACGATCCTAAACCGTTGTTCAATATACTGTGCCGTAGATCATTTAGCGATGGCAATTTATCCAATTTTAAAACCAAATGATATTCGA
Source organism: Picea engelmannii (assembly GCA_009831015.1). Taxonomy (NCBI): domain Eukaryota; kingdom Viridiplantae; phylum Streptophyta; class Pinopsida; order Pinales; family Pinaceae; genus Picea; species Picea engelmannii. Next base: position 1,835,313 of record ML778346.1, read on the forward strand.
CAACGACTTGTATGGCAAGATACCAACAGTAGTCAGGATGAACATATATCATTATGCCAGATTTAATTTATATGCCATTTAACCATAATCTTCAATAAAATGAGGAAAAGATTAACAACAAATGAATTCCAGAGTCAATAGAAAGTCACACTCTAATCTATTCACAGTCTTAGGAATTGCTAAACCCTAGCCCATTCATTAAGCACAGATTTGGGGCTTAAATGGATGTCCAAAACCTTGGAACCCTGCAAAAAAGGTCAAATGGAAATAGTGGAGTGAAGATCGATCCGCAAATTTGATTCAAATGAAATATCATATCAAATAGACTATGGATCATACCTGCATTATATTGAGATATCCTTGGGTTAGACGAAATGAAACTAGAAAAACATTTCAAAACCCTAGCGCGCTGGTTAAAAACAATACAGTGAAACAATTGACCAACACATGTATAAAGAAAATTTGGAGGATTTAGAAGCGAAGATTAAAAAATAAAAATTAAATGATGGTGAATTTTATTTTGTGGGTTTCGATTGGAAATTTTTAAATCTAAGGTGCCTTAGTTCATTGAGTGATGGAGTCTTTTACCTTGGTGAAAGATTTTATTTCTCAAAAACATCCCTAGAGATCCTCATACCAACTAATGAATATGAGGTTAATCCAAGATAACGACAGATCTAACAAGATTCTCTTAAGGAGTAAATGATAACATTTACGTCAAATCGTAAGAATTTGCCTTAAAAAACTTTATATGCAAAAAACTAAGTCCTAAACATTAGCTTTTAGGGATACAAAAGATAAATGAGGAATAACATAGGTGTGAACCATACCTTATTCAATCACAATTTTTTGCAATCCTTCCTCAATTAAGAAAATTGGCCATGATCTTACTGTCATTAAGCACAAGAGATTTCCAACAAAAGATGAAAGAGATCTACACCACAATGCTTCGACAAAGAAGTTCATTTATTCTCCAATCCAATCCCCATTAAAATGAGAGGCCTTCCCCTTTTTAGCCTTCATGGCTTTATTTGACATAGGTTTTTTATTTTTTTTATTTTGACCTTTGAGTAGCCGTACATGATGGGATGTTATTTTTTTTAATGTGGATGGAAACGAGTGACACTAAGAAATGAAAAATGCTTAGTGTGATTAGAGTGTGGATTGCGCTACCCAATCTAAACAACCTTGTAGTATGAGTCATCTTAGACGAGGGGCATACTTCTAACCAAGAACATGTTTCCCATGATAACACGACACAAGTGAGAAAACTCTATATGTTATGAAATCCTAGTCAATTGTCGTAAGGTAACCACAACTTCATAACATGCCAGGGGGTTATATCATCATAACTAAACAAATACTACACATGGAGCATCGACGGAGTGACTGGATCACCAAGTAGTATCAAAGCATCCAAGGTAAGCACATCATGGTTCATCTTTTGTCTTTCGGCATCATGTCGCAAATTGGAGAATGGAAAAGATTTAGTCTGGAACTGATCTAATATGATTGAAATCTCGTGTAGGTAGTTACATGATACCATTGTAAGGGTATTCAAAGATTGCCACCCCTAAAAGGGTAACACCTTCCATGCTTTAACAACTAGTAGTGAGAACTCTTTGTCACTATGACTATGTACAAGGAGAGATGATAACAACAATTGTCCAACAAACTACATTAAATGTCAAAAATATATTTCTTTTGGCTATTCAACTATCTCAGTAATGTGATGAAGTAAAAAATTCATTGTATCTAATAAACTCTTCTTGAGGTTAAGGGAAGAAAAATGTCCAATTTTGCTATGAAATAGTCATCTTCAAATAAGAAAGTTATGCATGCTTTGTCTAGTCTGACTATGTACAAGGAGAGATGATAACAACAATTGTCCAACAAACTACATTAAATGTCAAAAATATATTTCTTTTGGCTATTCAACTATCTCAGTAATGTGATGAAGTAAAAAATTCATTGTATCTAATAAACTCTTCTTGAGGTTAAGGGAAGAAAAATGTCCAATTTTGCTATGAAATAGTCATCTTCAAATAAGAAAGTTATGCATGCTTTGTCTAGTCTGACTATGTACAAGGAGAGATGATAACAACAATTGTCCAACAAACTACATTAAATGTCAAAAATATATTTCTTTTGGCTATTCAACTATCTCAGTAATGTGATGAAGTAAAAAATTCATTGTATCTAATAAACTCTTCTTGAGGTTAAGGGAAGAAAAATGTCCAATTTTGCTATGAAATAGTCATCTTCAAATAAGAAAGTTATGCATGCTTTGTCTAGTCTCTTTTGGTGAGCTTGGATCAACCACTAATCCTTTATAGTTAGGGTATGTAGGAGGTTATTTTCTTGTATGTCCATTGTTCTTTCTTCCTCTAGTCTTTGTAGAAAATCAGTAACAAAAGCACACTAACTCCATAGGACTTTTTTCAAACACTTAGTAAACATATATTTCTGTCTTAAATGAACTCTGAATGTAATACCCACATACAACTATATCATAAGCAAAAACATGCATCACTAAGTAAGTACAATGAACAACAGTCACAAAAACACACGTGCACACCCAGATTTTGGCAACCGACCAGGGAAAACCCGAGTTTGGGGAAACCCACCAAGAGAGAGATTTATTAGAGCTTCAGGAAGTTCGAAAGTTATAACAGTAATGCATTTGGCAGCAAGAGAGTACCTAAAGACACCCAAACTATCCCATACAATTCTGCCTAGAAAATCGTGCCCATAAATCCGTACTGTTGTATGACCCACCTACAGAACAACACCTCGAAAACAGTTGCCACCAACAACTATACGGATCCGTACAGTGTGGCCCCAACAACAACAAATAATTTCAACAACTTCTAAACATAAATTTCACCTTGGGATTTGTGCCCAATCTCTCTTGAAAATCGTGCCAAATCTGCTGCTCACATTACTTCCAAACTCTCTCTCAAATCTCTCTTTGCTTGTCTTGCACTCTACCCTAGGCTTTCTCTTATAACTGAAAATGACTTTTCACCTTCCCCATCCCTAAATCCAATGGCCAAGATCTAATCTTGCCTTTACAAGATCAAGGGACATGATTCATTCCCCCCAAAATAAATTACTTACATTTACTAAAGTAATTTTCCACTTTATGGCGTAAGTGCACTTTATGACATAAAGTCACTTTAATAAAATATTAGGTCACTTTTACAAAGAGTCACTTTTACAAAGAGTCACTTTAATAAAAGAGTCACTTTATTACAACTTTATAAAACGCGTATTACAAAGTCAAGTGCCTAGTAGTGCAAATGCAAGGTCACTTCCACACACAAGACAAAATATGCGGAGTACCTCTAGAGCTATAAAAGCTAACACTCCCTCTTAGCGAGGGTGGTACTCACTGCCATCACCTGGTCCTGTTCTCAAATCCATCACACTGTTCGTAGTAGGAGCTCCCTTTGAACCTGGAGCCAACCTCAAAACTTGCACTGAACTCAAACCTGAAGACCTCCTCCTGGGAGTCGCTTTGAACCCTGAGCTCCTAGGAGACTCCACTCCACCATGAGCTTCTGTCCACTCACACTAGTTGAGCCTCCGCTGGTGCTCAGAAGAGACTCCCTCTCTTCCCTCAGATATCGAGACTAAATCCTTGGGCCCACTGTAGTCTCAGGAGCCTCCTGCTTCTCATCCGACTCATCTCCAACTGTAGGCTGTCCTTGCACAATGTACAACCTATCAACTTGATCATCAATAAACTGTGGCTCGTTCGGATCCACTCCTTCTCTGTAGATAAAGACATGTCCACCCTTGAACAATGTCGCATATCCAACATCTCCCAAGGTTGACACCGAGAGTAGGTTAACCCTGAGCCCTAGTACAAACAAAACTCCATCAACCTCTAGGAGTTCTTCAAATTCGAGCTGGAATCTGACCCTTCCAACTCCTCGTACTGCTCGTGCCATTCCCCCTTCACTTTCAACTAACCTGTCTGGACCTGTCTCTGTGATACTGAGGAATGTATGCCATATTCCTATCATATGACACGAGGCTCCATTGTCAATGATCCATCTACTGTCACTCACAAATCCAATACTCCATGTTATTGCACAAGTTGTAGGTTGGGGAAAGCCCGACCCAACCACTAAATGGCGACAACTAAGAGGTCACCTACCCATTGTCACCTTAGGCAGGTGTCCTCGTCGATTTAGAGGTGAGGTGGTCACCTCAAGGGGGAAATCCCGATGACCCTAAGGGGAATGAGATGAAGATGGAAGAAGATGGAGATGAAGTCCCTAGAGGTCAAATCTAAAAAGAATTGGAATGAAGTCTTGGGAAGGTTCAAGGGTTGCCAAGTATGTTGAGTAACCTGCAAATGGTGAAATACCTGCCCGAGACACAAGAAAAACAAGCATATATTGCAGTATAATCACTTGGACAAGCAAGTTAAGCTTGCTGTCCCTAATAGCAGCTGTTAGTAACAATGTATATCAACAATAAAGTGGCATCACAAGCTGCAAAATAAATGCTAGAGATCAAGTAGAAGGTACAAGAGAAAGACTAGCTAAACTCAAGATGAAAGACAAAGATTCTAGCATGAAAAGATAAGGCTGTTGTAAATACTTTTCTGCAGCAAATTATATCAGCCTTATGGCTGTAACACTCAATGTATTACAGGAAGAAAATCAGCCATTGAAAATCCTCCAAGCTTTTCCAAAAAGTGCGCTAGACCAAGAAGAGTAAGTGTGCAAACTTTGGGCAAATTCCAATGGTTGATAAGAGAGTTATTCAAGCAAATGAGTTAGGGTTTTTGCAGCCCTAATGGCTGAAGATGCAATTTTATAACAACAACAAGAAGTACCCCTTTGATGGGAACGCCCAAGTGGTTGTGAGGTGCCCAAGGCACAAGGAACACAATCCAAGTTGCAGGAAGTAAAAATGAGAAGAAATCACGTTTCCCAATGCAATAATTTGTTTCTCCAATGCAAGATTAGTGCCTTTAGTTATGGGTTAATGGGGTCAAAAAGAAAGAGCTAGGTTTACTAAATCCGTGGGGGTGTAAATCCTCTTACTTTCTAAGGCAAGTAGCCTAGCTAGGGTTTGAAGATGAGGGGTGTAAATAATCTTACTTCCTCAACTAAACCCTTGCAAAATAACTTTAAAAGCTTAACAATTATGATGGAAACTAGGATAGGGGTGTATGTCCTTATACTCCCTATCTAGCCTTGGCCAAAACAACCTTACTTGAATCACAAATGATAATAACAAAGTAGAGAGACCATACTATTCAAGAAAAAGCCTTTACATGCCAAAGTAAACCTCCACAAAAGCAAGAGAATGACCTTCTAGAGATAACACACCATCATCATCATCATCAAACCATAACCAAAAGTATTATTCCATAGCACAAGAGGCAAAATACTCCAAAGTGTAGCGAAAATTTCAAACCAATTACTTCTCACAAGAGGGAGAGTTATGATAAAATGAGATCTTATGATCTCTTATTTATACAAAATGTCACTAAGATAGTTTGTCCACATAATTAAGGGTAAACCACAAGACTAGGGGTCAACAACCCTAATCTTGCCCCTTTTACAAAGTAATATTAAACAATTCATTTAAATTTCACTTTTGCATAAAGAAAAACCCTAGTTCATATGGACGTCAACCCTTTAGGGGATGTTTTGGCACTAGGAAGAGGTCGTTGGTGATGGAGGAGAGTGGAAAGGCTTCCCAAAGCCACATGTTAAGCATCAAAACAACTCCTTCATGATCAAGGCTCAAGCCCCTTCAAAACGTCCTTGTGCCAATGCATGTCACCTCACCAGCAAGCCCTAACCTCCCTAGTTGACATCATGCCTCTAAAAGTGACGTTTTGCCTCTCCTAGGGAAAACGTTTGGCATGCGGGGGCTAGGTTATGTTGTCCAGGTCATCTTCTAGGCCTTCCAAGTTTGATCTTTCTCATCCGGCATGTGGGCCCTTGACATCCACTTGCAGGCTTCAAGCCCCATGGAAGCCCAAGCTAGGCTTGTTCTTCCAAAATTGTCCACCAACTAGGTCTTGTGAAGACCAATAAGCACGCCCTCCAAGGATCTCAAGTCATAACATCATGATAAGTGAATCCAATCAATAAATGAGCCACCTAAGCATGTGCATCAAAGATCACTATGTCAAACAATTAAGTGCTTAAAGACATTATACGACTTGTCAAGCTTGAGTATGGGAGGGTTGACGAGGTGTCCTATTGGGTAGATCTTGCCACTGTTGAATATATCGCCGAAATATCGGATATGTTGGATATGTCCCCGACATTTTCCCCTGGCTGAAACTTTCCCCTGAACATTTCGCGACATATCCGAAACTTTGAAAGTGTCGCGACACTTTCATTGTGTCTCGACATTTTGCCAATGTGTCCCGACATTTTCAATATGTCGGCCTGCTGAGGGTTTTTGCGGGTAAAGTGCGCGTGAGTGGGGTTTTAGAGGCCATGAGTGCTTTTTTTTGGTCATTATTTCATTTGTGAAGTGTGAGAGAGCTAGAGAGGTGTGATTTCATTGGATAACATTGACACCACCAGTTAGTGGAGGGTGGAGATTCAAGAGCCTGAGATGGAGGAGGCCCCCGAGTGGTTGGAGGAGCATGCAGATGATTTGAGGGAGGAGGGGGCAACGGAGGAGGAGGAGGAGGAGGAGGAGGAGGACGATGTTCCACTTCTAGTGGATACAGAGGCTGAGGAGGAGATTGGACTTCCAGTGGATCCAATGCCACCACCACCTCCACAGAGAGCTATACCTGGAGTTAGACTTGGGTCTGTTGGCATTGGGAGGCAACACACTTTTCCTTCCACCTCGTCCCCATCACATACCACCTTAGATGTAGCATCTGGAGCAGCTGGAGCTTCCACTCCAAGCTCATCTAGAGTACCTCCACGACCACCTACTGCTTTAAGAGGAAACTTGGTGCCCTTTACCCGTAAAAGGGCTAGAGCAGCAGCAACACGATAGAGAGGGAATCAATGATTTGAATTTTGGATTCCTATGATCTATCATTTTCATTTTATCATGTACTATTTAGTATCTTGATGCCTCATGATGATTCATCTCATGAGATATATTTATTTTGATCATTTGATGTGATTTTGTATCTACTATCATCCTATGAGGAACATGTTTCAGAATTTTCAGTTTATTAACGATATGTGACCATTTGACATCTTATGCATCTTATTTATTGGTTGAATTTTCATATTTATGTAGCAAAGTGTTTATTTGATGTTGTTGTTGCTTTACAAGTTAAAAAAATTGAAAAAAATGAGTGTTTTTGTATTTTTTTGAGGTCTTGCGACATTTTTCGACATATTCTGACATTTTTTGCCGATGTCGCCGAGAAGTTACATTCTGGACCCTCGCTGACACTTTCCCCGACACGACATATACAACATTGGATCTTGCCCTAGGTCAAGGAGAGTTTCCAAGAGATCCCTCTCTAAAGCCATGTAAAGTGGGTGAAGTGGTTAGGGTCAAGACTCAATGGACATAGGGCTTATGACATACAAGAGGTCGTAGTGTCTCATTCATGGGTGCCTTTGTAGAGGGTGTGTGGTACCTTTGTCTGCGATGCACTTTTTCCAAGCCCATTATTTTGCCATTCTTTCTTTCTTTCATAAATTTAAGGAAGGGTTGAAGGTCACTGTTAGAATTAGGGCAGTAAAGCATAACAGTGGTGTCTTTTAAATTTCAGTGAGTATAACAACTAGATCTAATATTCAGAAATAAAAACTCCACTACTTAAATAGTGTACAGATCTAAGAAATCTGGTAATATAGTTAAAGAGTAAGACAGTAGTTCAGATCTATAATGCTGGATTCAAATTTTATATAGATCTAAAGATCTAAACTCAAAACAATTTGATCATAAACAGTTAATCAAAACTATGGGAACAAAAGAGTAAACTTAATATACTGTTCAGATCTAATAGCTGTCAATGCTGATACATAAATCTAGATAGATCAAACAGTACAAAAGTCAAAACAAAGTCCAGATTTGAAGATGATAAGTAGATAGCTTACCTTGTCCTGAAGCCTTACCTCTGAAGAAGTCACAACCAACATAAGAGATGCAGAACCATTTGTAATTATGCTCAGACAAAGTCTAGCTCATAGATCCACCATATTGGTTGGATCTCTTGCCAAGAGATAAATGAACTTTCTTGCCACCAAGGGGATAAGGCCACAAAGACTTACCACAGTCAAACCCTCACACAAACAGTAGGTAAAACACACAAACCCTCACAACAAAACTTCTGTGGACAAAACCTCACACAAGGTAGCTTAAGGAAGGCCAAAAGGCTCAAGGAAAGAGGTAACACCCCATAGCAGAAGAGAGGGCTACACCCACAGTCACATCACAACAACAAATAGGAGGGTCGTACCACAGTCACCTCACACAGCAAATAGGAGAGGGGCCGCACCTACCAACCACACAACAACAGAGGAGAGGGGCCACACCTACTAGCCACACAACAACAGAGGAGAGGGGCCGCACCTATTAACAACCCACAACAAAAGAGAGGCCGCACCACATCACTGTCCTCAAAAGGGAGCCGCAACAATACCAACAAAGACTTTCAACAACAGAAGGAGAGGAGAGCCGCAACAAAGGAGAAGAGATCCGCTCACACTAGAAGCATAGGAGCATAACAATAGTAATGTGTTTTGAGAGGGGTAGGGGGGTTTAATTTATAGTTTAGGCTAGGGTAATAAAAATATAAATTAAATTAAAATAATTAATATAACATGTTTAAATTAAATAATTTAAACATGGTATAATTAACATTTAATTTAAACTTTATTTAACCCTTAAGATTAAAACACCATAGAACCCCAAATCAACACAAGCAAGGGTAAGAGAGGGTTTAGGAGGGTTTACAAGGTGGCAATACTTGTTCATTTATTTTCAAGGTGACCTTATTACTTTATCATCATTGCATATGGGATACATCCCTCATGTGGTCACGCCCTTCTTCAGGGAAGGTCATACACCAACAAAATACTTGATCGAGGATCAAGTTGCCCCAGAACTTTTTCTAGGGTCTAATCCACCAAGGTCCAAGACCAAGGATCAACCCATGCCCTAGGCATGGGTACCTTGGACCATGTCCAGGGGCCCTAGACTTATCTAGGGGCTTTAACTACTTGGTCCTAGACCAAGAACCCTAGTCGTATACTGGGGACCCTAACAAGGGTCTTTTTCCATGGCACTGATTGTTTGGTCCCAGACCAAGTACCCCAGGAGTGCACTGGGGGCCCTAGATCTTGTCTAGTGTCTTAGCCATCCTTCCGGAGAATGGCTCTTGCAGTTGCTTATAAATTTAACAATCATTACCCTGGCATGGTGTCCAAATAATGGCAATGTCACCCACAAACACCTAGTGGAAATGGGAAGGCTGGCTCGTGACGAGACCCCCTTTCTCTCAGCCATTACCCTGGCTTGGTGACTAGGTGATGGTAATGTCATACCACTAGATATTCATGGACATGATAGGCCGGCTCGTGATGAGACCTCCCATCCTCCAACTAATCTTTTAAGCATTCTTAATCATATTTTATTGCGGGTCCCCCTTTTCTCAAAGATAAGCATTTCATTGCTTTCTTGGGTGATCCCTGGGCGAAGCATCTAGAAGTTTCATACATAGGATTTTATCTTTTACCCAACATCAATCCCTCTGGGCCTTTAGCCCCTTCTTCCCATAGAATGAGGGACAACCCTTCTTGGGTCAATACACCTTAAAATCCCAAGAGATAAGGAAATGGGGGGGAAATAGTGATGGGAAGTGGTAAGTATGGTCGCGAACGGTATAATGGCTCTTCAAGGGAGTTCCTAGTAGCAAACCCATCCCCAAGGAAGACCACTTACTAGGGCACAATGTCAACCACCAAGGTGAAGCAGGGAAAAAGGCATAATGTCCAAGCATGTGTCATGAAATCTAGAGCAATCTAAGATAAAACATACTTAAATGCCTTAAATATTGAAATGATGCTTACCATAATATTGACTTGTACCTCATGGAGCAAGGCCCACTGCCTTTCGGAAGCCAGCTGATGTGGTGGATGCCATTTGAAAATCTGCGACCTCTGTGGTGGTGAGAAGGGTTTCCAACTGTGCAAAAGGGTACTGCTGGTCATGTAGTCTCATGACACTCCATATCTGCAACCTGAGGGCCTCGAGATATAATCTCCTTAGTTATCCTCAAAATGGGGATAACACTCCCGACACTTGACATGAGAGTGAACAATGAGAATTCCCTCTCAAAATTGTCCGCAAATTCCTCTACTGCTGTTGTCGCTGCTACAATTGGCCCTTCCTTCTCCTTCTTCTTCCTCTTCGGACACTGAGCTAGAAGGTGGCCATATTGGTTGCAGACGAAGTATCTGACTTTGCTCAAGTCTTTCTCAGAACTCCCCTGCTTCTTACTTTTGCTCTTTGTCGCAAGAGCACCATTCTCTTCATCATCTCCATCTCCCTTTTGTCCACTGCTCTGAGATTCTTCCCGGATCTCTTCCTGAGTGAAATCGTCCCATAGTCTGCTCCATTCTAGAAGATGTTCCCGATCCACCACACACTTCACGAAGACTTCCCATTCCTTGGTGAAGCCTTTCAAGGCTATCCTCACCAACACTGAATTTGAAATGACCTTCCCAATTGCAGCCAACTCATCATTCAACTGTGCTACTTGGGTAAGATAAGAAGCCACACTCTCACCCTTAGCCATCTTAGTATCATGCAGTTTGTCCTTTAAGGCCATCTTCCGGTTTTCATTCTTCGCCTCATACAAGTTTTCCAGTGTCTCCCACATGTCATAAGCTGTCTTCTTCTCAGCTAAGTGTGGGATGAGTGAGTCCTTCACCCCATCCATAATAAGCCTCTAAGCTTTGGCTTCCTTTCCCTCATGAAAATCCAAAGCAATAGGGTCTGATGTGGGAACAACTACTACAAAGTTGACAAATCTCCAAATTTTGTTCTCCTTGAGAATAGCCGACATTCTGACTTTCCATTGCAAATAGTTGGAAATCCCTTCCAATCGGTCCTCATACCTGATGCAAGCAGCCATCTCCCTATCAACTGTTCAAAGGAAAACAAACAACCATGTTTCCCCCTTCAAATCCTTGCCAAAATAGCACTGCTCACTGTAACTCAGAGCACTTGCTTTGATACCATGTAGAAATCGGTAACAAAAGCAGTAGCACACTAACTCCATAGGACTTTTTTCAAACACTTAGTAAACACAGATTTCTGTTTTAAATGAACTCTGAATCTAATACCCACATACAATTATATCATAAGCAGAAACACACATTACTAAGCAAGTATTGCAGCGGAAAATAACAATGAACAGCAGTCACAAAAACACATGTGCACACCCAGATTTTGGCAACCAGCTAGGGAAAACCCTAGTTTGGGAAACCCACCAAGAGAGATTTATTAGAGCTTCAGGAAGTCCAAAAGTTATAGCAGTAATGCATTTGGCAGCAAGAGAACACTTACAGACACCCAAACTGTCCCACAGAATTCTGCCTAGAAAACCATGCCCAGAAATCCGTACTGCTGTATGGCCCACCTACAGAACAACACCTTGAAAACAGTGCCCACCAGCAGCTGTACGGCCTAAACTGTATGACTTTTCTGCAGCAAGAAACACTCCAAACAGCCTCGAAAAACGTGCCCTCAGTTTGCTGCTCACATTTTCTTCCATTCTCTCTGTCAAATCTCTCTTTGCTTGTCTTGCACACTACCCTAGGCTTTCTCTTATAACTGAAAATGACTTTTCACCTTCCCCATCCCTAAATCCAATGGCCAAGATCTAATCTTGCCTTTACAAGATTTAGGGACATGATTCATTCCCTCCAAAATAAATCACTTACATTTACTAAAGTAATTTTCCACTTTATGACATAGTGCACTTTATGACATAAAGTTGTTTTAATAAAATATTAGAAGGTCACTTTTACAAAAAGTCACTTTATTACAACTTTATAAAACACCTATTACAAAGTCAAGTGCCTAGTAGTGCAAATGCAAGTTCACTTCTGCATACAAGACAAAACATGTGGAGTACCTCCAGATCTATAAAAGCTAACAGTCTTAGTGCCATATAAAAATTTATATGGTGGTTGCGCAATTGGGGCTTGGCAGACTAATTCTCACCTCTTCGTTGCACAACTACTTTCAACTATTTGGTTAGAACAAAATTTGTGTGAAGACAATAATGGATTCATTCATGCACAACAATATTGAACTACATTCCTTAATAATGAGACAATGGCCTGCTTATTCTCATAAATTGCTAGAGTACACCAAAAACATATTACATACTTTATGCTTTCGATGCTTATTCTACTTAGGCCCTCGGCCAATGCTCTAGTCGATTCAGTAAGAACTCTATTACAGTGATTGGCTAACCAAGTCTAATGTCTACCATGCTATTTATTCTCCATGGTTGACTCTTTAGCTCCCTCTAGAACTTTGCATCTTCCATTCTAACTTTTCAGCTTCATATTTGATTGCGCATGTCCACGGTTGATGTTTCAACTTTCTTCAAAGTGCTCTTCTCTACCTTGTTTTTGATGTTTCAACTTTCTTCAAAGTTCTCTTCTCTACCTTGTTTTTGTTGTCTTCTTGTCACCCTTATCCTTTGTGGTGCATGTTGATGTCATTCTTTGTGTGCTCCTTCAATTGTTACGTGCTTTGTTCCTCCATGCTAGAATTGTGCACTGCATCTTGTTGTGCTCACACTTCTCCATTAACACTTCCCTTTGTTGCCCTTTCCTCTATTATGCCTTCCTGAATTTTAATGCACAGTCTTAGAATTTTTTGGCATTCTCTTGCATCATCTTCCCCTTTACAGAAAAACATTGTGATTCCTCATGCTAACTTTGCATCATCAATAATATTCTTACCCTTTTGAAATTTTTGATACTTAGCTTTAGAAATCCAAACATTGTCTTCATTTGATGTAGCTTTCCACTTAGCCAAATATTGCTTGTACTTGACATCCATGTCTTGAAGGTCTTCTCTTCCAAAATTTGTTCATTTTCCTTTGGCATCTACTTCGTCCAATTTACCTCAACTCTTTTTTCTTCTGCTTCATCCTCTTCAACGAGCTTTCCTTTGCTGTACTCGATACAAGTTTGTGACATTAAATATGGTCTAAATGTCATACTCCTTTGGAAACTTAACCTCATATGCATTATCTTATAATTTCTTTTGTATCTTGTAGGATTTGATCTTCGTCACATTCAACGTGTTGTACACACCTCCTAGATAGTGTCCCTTCCTCTACACTTGATCTCCAACTTCTAAGGACTTGTATCTCTTGAGTGTGTCTATGCACTCCTTATACTTTGTGTTCTTTTCCTTCAATATGTCTTGGATCTATGCATGACTTGCTCCACTTGCTCTACAAAAGCTTATGTGTAGTTGCTCCTCTTCATGTCACTACTCTAGAAAGGCTATTGCATCTTTGCTCTTTTGCAACTCCTTTCGTGTTTCTCTGATACACAATTTTAAATAGGGAAAAGTTTGTCGACCTATTAATATCATAACTCTACCTCATAAAAACTTGATCCCTCGTTTTAGGCTATCTCTAGCTAAACATCTCTAGAAAATTTCCCAAACTTCGTTCTACAACCTCCATTTATCTACCAGTGCGAGGGTGATACATTGAACTAAATTGCAACTTTCTCCCCATCTTCTTGGAAAGTGCACTCCAAAAATGATGCAAAAATTTGGTGTCCCTGTCTAATGTGATCATCTTTAGTCATTTGTGAATCTGCATATCTCTTTGAAAGTAGTTTCTTGCAATTACTTGCACGACTTGTCTTCCTACAAGGCAAAAAATGCACCGTCTCAAAAACATGTTAACCACAACAAACACTACGTCATATCTACATTGTGTTCTTGGCAATCCAAGCACAAAATCCATCGCAATATCTATTGAGGGCATGTTTAGTATGACCAACAAAGTGTACAATTTGGTGTTTTGACTTCCTCATTTTGCCGTTTGGCAAATCCTGCACTACTCACAAATTTGCTAATCTTCTTCTTCATGCTTTGGCCAAAAATTCAATAAAGCCCATGTCTTGCTGCACCCAAATTTTCTCCTAATTTGCTGTTATGCAATTCTTGGATAAAATTTCCTCTCCAATCCTTTGAGGATGCAAGCAGAAAAACTATCTCCTTGTGAACAAGTAGCCATTTTGTAAGAAATAATCCAATTATGTTGTCCTATCCCACAATGTCGAGTACCTATATATCTCTGCCACTTTTCAAAATCCCTGTCATGTTCATATAGATCCTTGATTTGTTCAAATCTGACCATCTCATTCTTCATTGCCTCCAACAATAGTGCTCTTCTATTTAGCATGTCCACAACCTTGTTCTCCTTTCATGCATTATGCTTCACTACAAATGTGTAGCTTTGTAGGAATTCCTCCCATCTCACATGTTGATTCAACTTCACCTTATTGTTGATGAACTTCAGCGCTTGATGATCTCTGTACAAAACAAGATCCTTCGTCAATAAGTAATGCCTCCAATGTGATAGTGCTTGTGTAATAGCATAAAAATCTTGGTCATATGTCGAGTACTTCTTTTATGGTTTATTCAATGTTTGGTTGATGTATGTTATTGGCCTCCTTTTTTGACTTAGTACTGTGCAAATAGTTGCACTCTCATCACAATCACCATAAAGCACTTTACCAAAATCAGTTAAGGCCAACACTAGTGCTTCAAGGATCTTCTTCTTTAGTAGTTCACAACAGTGTTGTGTCATAGTGCTCCATTGAAATCCTCACACCTTCATGCATTTTGTTGTTGATATGCATAAACCACAAAATTCTTTGTTGACCTCCTTATAGAAATTGGCAATGCCATGAAAACTTCTCACCTCTATGATATTGTGTGACTTGGGCCTTTCCATTTCTGTCTTCATCTTCCCAAGATCCATGCGTAATCTTTCCTTGGACACAGTGAAACCAAGGTACACCAATAAGTACTTGAAGCTTTGATTGTTGCAAATGTTATTCTCTACTCTTAATGAAGATCAGAATGTCAGACAAATACACAATGATAAATTTACCAATATAGGGCCTCAAAACTTTTGTCATCAATCTTATGCAGGTAATGGGTACATTGGTCAGTCCAAACGGCATAACCAACCTTTTGTATAGTCCATCCTTCATCTTGAATGCAATCTTCCTTCTGTCACTGTCTTTGATTTGAATTTCGCGATATCTGCTTTTCATGTCTATCCTCTAGAATGGTGCCACCCTTGTCCATTCGATTGTCCATCCTCGACATTGATAATCTATATCTGATTGTGATCTTATTCAATGCTTTGTTTGTGCACATCCTCCACAATACATCCTTCTTTGGTGTGAGCAATGCAGGAACAATGCAAGCTTATACTATCTTTGATCAATTCTTTCTGCAACAATTTACCAACTTGTTGATTCAACTTCGGGCTCTCCATCAGACTCATATTGTGCTTTGTTTGATTCAACAAAATCTGTGGTCATTCTATTTTGAATATGTAAAGCTCTATGCACTACAACTAAAATCTTTCCAACTTCAATCCTCCTGGTAGAGTGGATGAAGCTATAAGTGAACCAATTCCTCTCTGTTATGGAGAAAATAGCAATCTGAGATAGCAGTGAATCGCTTCATCCCCATGCATCTGCGACCAACCATTTGGGTAATCCTGGCTTAAATCTCTTCGTTCCTTCCTTCCATTAGGGTGGTTGTAGGGGCTAGAGAGACCTGCATATTGAATATGCTGTTGCCAAAATGTTGTACCCTCGTTCACGTTGTACATCTTTGAAATTTCAACTCTGCATTCCTTCCTATATAGGGATCATTAGTGAGAGGGATTGTCCTATTCCACATACAATTTTGGGTTAAGTGCATATGCTGCCTTGTGCAATGTGTGTTCATGTGGGTCAAATCTGATTCATATAGAACTCTATTGAGGTCTTCCTCTGACAATGACAACTCTCACTTGATCAAACATGCTGTTAAAAGTCTTGTAAATTTCTCTAAGATTAGAAGCATCTGTATTTATGTAGCAAATGACCTGCACTATATGGGCTAAAATTAGACACCAACTACTTGCAATCTGCCTGCCAATCATCTTTTAACACCCAAAACTTCACCCTGTTCCCCTCATCTGTCTTTGACTCTCCCCATGTAGACTATTCAGTGCTCACAACCATAGATGAAATAATCGTAATCGGCGAGGATCCCAAGAAATTAAATCAGCAATAATTGGGAAATAATCAGGAAAAATCAGCCAATTTAGGTGCACCTGTAGTGTTAAAAGAAATAATTGGGATTATTTCGAAATAATCGTTTTGTTGATTGCTTTGGTATTAATCGAGATTAACTCGATTAATTGGAGATTATTTCATCTATGCTCACGACCATGGTCTGCATTGGCTGCTACAGCTCAAGTATCCTGTCCAATAAGAGATAGCATCTGACATATATAGTTTAGTGGGCTTGAAGAATTGCTTCCATGTGTAAGACCTATACATGAATAAGACGTTGTTGTGGTTGTAGATAAATATCCACATATCCCTAGCAGCTATCACTAAGTCTGATATCAATTGAATCTTGATAATGTCCTTTAGTGCATTGTTGAGTGCATGCACACAATATAGGGTCCAAAATATGCTTGTTCATGCTTTTAACTAGTAGCCCTTCTGATCTACTAACTCCTGCTGCATCTGTCACAATTTGCACCACTTCGCAGGGTCTAATCTCCTCTGTACCATCTTGAAGAAGCTCAAATTGGAAAGTTGCATCTTTGCACTTTCCAGAACAATCAACAGCTCTAAGAAACAATGGACCTTGATTAAATGTCATACTGATGCTAATGAGTGGGTGCTTACAAACCTCTGTCTATCCATCCTTAACAATAGAGCATCCTGTCCTCAGCCATACCTGTTCCTTTTGCATATTAAAAATTGACATTTGCTTTTGTAAAATAGTCGTTCTCAACTTGTGTTTTCCTAGGGGCACATTTGAGGTCCCTCGAGCTGCAATTGCCCTGATGATCTTATGACAAGGAGGTGGGGTAACATGGAGGGGAATGCCATTGACAAAAAGAATTGGCTAATGACATCATTTATATCCTCACACTGCTGCACATTGTACAGGTCTGTCAATTTGGTTCCTACTCCAGGAGCCACCTTTCTAGATTTAGAAGGCCCCACATTTACTGGTGCCAATGAAGGCATAGCAAAGGAGGGGCCTTATCTGGCATTTTGGGTCCAGGTTCCCACACTGACTTGAGTTTGGAAGTGACATTTCTACCATAAATTGTTCCCTTTGCGTCTACTGCTATTTGCAAGCTCAGTAATTCAGATTCTAAAACATAGTTTGTTGATGATTGCAGCTTCGTGAGACATTCTCCAGGTCGTACTCCTCGATGGACTGAGTTGGGTTTACTTGTGATGATACTCCTTGATGGACTGAGTTGAGTATGACACTTATCGATGGACTGATAAGTTGTACTGGGTTGGTGCCCAAGGACCCTTGGGTTGTAGCCCATGTGGTTCGGATATTGTGCTGGGTTGGTGCCCAAGGACCCTTGGGTTGTAGCCCATGTGGTTGGGATATTGTACTAGGTTGGTGCCCAACAATCCTTGGGTTGTAGCCCATGTGGTTGGGATATTGTACTAGGTTGGTGCCCAACGACCCTTGGGTTGTAGCCCATGTGGTTGGAACATTATGGGTTGTAGCCCATCGTTCTCTAGTGGGTTGTAGCCCCTCGAAGAGCTGGACAGGTCCACATTGGTTGTAGCCATGTGTGACATGATGGAGGAGACCTTTCATTGTGACGTCAAGAGAAGGAAGAAGGCCCAAGCCTAGCGCAACAGACAAAAGGTTCAAGTCGGCCCCTACTAGAGACACCACTTGGATGTGACAATTCACACCTTGGACATGCATATATATGAGAGCTATCTCTCATTTGTAGAGCATCACTTGGACATCTTTCTCTCTTGTGTATTTTGCTATATTGAACTAGTGTTCTAGTGAAAGGTTGCTGGGTTTTCTTCCCTTGTGTAGAAGGGTTTCCTAGGATAAATTCTTGTGTATCTTGTGCATGGTCTTCTTCTTTTGATTCTAGTTATATACTGCGGTTATTGTATATGCTTTATGCTTTAGTTACATTTATGCTTCTGCTAATATGAAATGGTGAAGAAAGTTAAAAAAGTTGAACAAGCTTAAAATTCAACATGGTATCAGAGCAGTGTTCTTGAAAGAAGCCATTTGCACAAGCTCGCTAGCCTTATTCTGCAACTCGCTACCCCTTTTGTAGTGCGCTAGCCCTTTTCTGCAGTTCGCTAGGGTTTGACTGCATCTGTGCATTTCCTTGTCAAGCTCATTGAGCATTAGTTCCTAAGACGTTGGGACAAATTTCACCACAAGGTAGTTTACCCTACCCTAGCGCACCCCCTGCAACACTCAGATTGTAGATTGGAGGGGTTTGAATTTTTGGGATTTTTCAGTCCTAGGGTTTTTGTAGCCACGATGACAAGTGTCCCAGTGGAAGATAGTTTTGATGGAGCCGCTAACTTCAACTCTTGGAAGTCCAGGTTACTCATCACTTTGGAAGAGAATGATTTGATAAAGTTTGTGGAAGAAGTTGTGCCAGAACCAAATAATGCTTCAGAGAAGTCTCAGTGGAAGAAGAATGATGCAAAAGCTAGAAAGATCATCATCTACTCCATGAAAGATCACTTGGTTCCACACATCTCCAAACTAAAGACAACTAAAGAGATGTTTGATGCCTTAAAGAAGCTGTTTGAAAGCAACAACACCAACAAAGCTATTGCCTTGAAACACCAGCTTCAGAATATCAAGATGACTAAGGCAGATACAGTTGCCACCTTCTTCATGAAAATTTCTGAGATTAGAGATCAGTTGGGTGCCATTGGAGAGATCATCTCAGATAAAGAACTTTTCATGTTGACTCTTAATGGTCTTCCAAGTTATTGGGAGCCATTCATTCAGAGTATCAATGGGCGATCCAAATTGCCTAAGTTTGATCGGTTATGGGCAGATTGTACTTAGGAGGAGACTAGACTTGCAGTTAGAGGTGTGCAAGGTTCCCATCATGATGAAAGTCAAGCACTTGTCTCTCATGCAAGGAAAGGCAAAGGAAGAGGAAGAGGAAGAGGTTTCGATAAACCATTCAAAGGAGGGAAGTTCAGACCAACTCATGAGCATAAAAAGAAGGATCTTTCAAAGATTTTAGTGCTTCAAATGTGAGAAGTTTGGTCACTATGCCAGACATTGTCCTTTGTGGAAGAAAGGAAAGCAACATGCCTCCACCACTGATGTTGACCAAGAGCCACCCTAGAAGAGGTCACGAAATGCAAACTAGGATGATAAAGAGTTCTTTATTTCAACCCTCTCATGTACGGTTCCTACTAACAATGATATTTGGTTAATTGATAGTGGTGCTTCTAGACATATGACTGGATATAGAGAGCACCTTATAGATTTAGAAGAAAAAGACTCTCGGTTGCATGTAGTACTTGGTGATGATGCCAGATATACCGTGAAGGGATCTTGGGCCACTTCCTTCTAGCTAGACTCTGGTACCCCGATTAATTTGAGTGATGTATTGTTTGTACCGGGGATGAGAAGGAACCTTGTCTCTATTTCAGCCTTGGAGTATAAAGGCTACAAGGTTTCCTTCTTTGATGGAAAGGTTCTTGCATGGCACAAGAACTCTAGTATGGGATCAACCCATGTGATTGGTGTTCGAGAAGACAGTTTGTACAGATTGACAGTTCGACCAGTTCAGGCCCTAGTACATGATTCTATCAGTCTAAGTGAGTTTTGGCATAGGAGACTTGCTCATTTGCATTATAGAGCTCTTCCCGCTTTGGGAAGATGGTGACAGGTCTCCAAGAGATCCATGTAGAGCATGATGGCATTTGTAGAGATTGTTCTCTTGGCAAGAATGCCAAAGGGTCTTTTCCAACCAGTGACAACAGATCCAAGGGGATCTTGGACTTGGTGCATTCAGATTTGTGTGGGCCTATGACAGTTGCTTCTTTGAGTGGATACTTGTACTATGTGATCTTCGTTGATGACTACTCTCAGAAGACTTGGATTTACTTCTTGAAGTCCAAGGAATCTGAAGAAGTTCTAAATAGGTTTCAGGAGTACAGAGCACAGGTAGAGAACCTGACCGGAAAGAAGATCAAGATACTGAGATCAAAGAATGGAGGAGAGTACACCTTCAAGGGTTTTTGTGATTTCTACATTGAGGCAGGGATCAAGAGGGAGTACACTGTTCCTCACAACCCTAAGTAGAATGGGGTTGCAGAGAGAAAGAACAGATCCATTGTTGAGGTAGCTAAAGCTATGATTCATGATCAGAGTTTGCCTACGTTTTTGTGGGCAAAGGCATCCATGACCACTGTGTATGTTCAAAATGTTGATGTTTGGGCAACATTGGAAAGACATTCTACTAGATTGATAATTAATAATATGATTATTAATTATTAAGCAACATTATTAATGTAATAATATATTTATAATATAAAGTATAAATATATATAATAAAGTATAAAGTATAAATATAAAGTATATTTATATTATACGTATATTATAATATAAAGTATAAATATATTTATTACCCAAGGGATGCATCTCTTCATGGATGGTCACCATATGTTCTTTATATATAGAACACTCATCATTGTAATAAGATATTCATTCACATAAAATATCTTCTCATATCGAAAATTCAACATGGTATTAGAGCGGGACTGGGCTTGACTCCTTCACAAGAGGGCCTAGGAAAATGAGAGTAGAGTAAAGTCTTGGGAGTGTTAAATTTATGGGGTTGTTGCAATCTCTGTCTAGTATCTACAACATATTTACTTTTTACTCCTACCTAAATTATAGAAAGAATTCCATAAATTATGGTGGGCAGTAATTTCTAGTAAAAATGTCTAATTACCTAAATATGAGGAATGTACTTCATATTTACTTTTACCTATATTTATGCAAAGAATCGCATGAGTTATGGAGAAACAATTTAACAAAGTCAAATACCATGTGGATGGATTATAACCAAATTATTCTTTGGGTAGTTACGAGAGGTATTCTCCAACTATTTATAAGAAAGAAAATTAAATTAAATTTTAAATTAAATTTTCAAAGAGACGCGCCTTTTTGGATCAATTTAATATTACTATAAAAAAACACAACAATAGACGCACATATTTTTCTCTCTCACACCTGGGAAGTGCCTAATGAAGAGGCTGAAGTTTCTAAGTTGTTGAATTTTTTTGAGTGTAATTACTTAGTGATGTTCTAGAGTTTACTAAAGTAATATCGTTGGAAGTAATTACCACTTGCAGAAAATTGTGCTTGTCTAATTTAACACTAGAAAATCAACATGGTTAGCCGTATGACATCGAGTATATGATGGATGTGTGTTAGTAGAAGACGTATCATTTCAAGGGTCATTGTATATAGTTGTGCACAAGATAAATTGATCTCTTCTAGGAGATGCTTTTTTGTTGATCTTGTTTCTTGTTCCGGGCATGTCACATGTAATAGCTATGAGAAGGAGCCATAGTGATAGTTGTAGGAAGCAACATGAAGCAAGACTATCTATACATAGAGTTGTACACATCCATGTAATGAAGAAGAAGAGGAGGTCAACACATGCAGAGGGAGTGTTGATATTTTATGTAATTTCGGAAGTTATTTTTAAATGTTAATGTTTTAGCATCGGGATGACATTCTCCCGGGATTGGTCATGGTAATTTGACCAATGGAGAATGGCCCTGGCATAGTCTTTTAAGGACATACGACTCAAAGTGCGTGGCTTTCAACATCCGAAAGGACTGAAATTCTTCCTGTGGCACAGATGGAAACCTGATCAGGAAGAATGGTCCTTGTAGTCACAAAATATTCCGTTGAGTACGTGACAAATACGGGACACTCAGTGTGCATATTGAAGAAGGCTTTATATGGATTAAAGTAGGCACCTTGAGCATGGTATGGAAGGATCGACAATTTTCTGACAAGCTTAGGATTTACAAACGACAGTGTAGATCCTAACCTTTACTTTAAGGTTGTGGATGATGGTCCAGTAATACTACTGTTGTATATGGATGACCTATTTGTAAACAGGTGTGGAAAAGCTCGTCTCAGAGTGTAAGAGAAAAACTGGTTGCTGAGTTTGAGATGAAAGATTTCGGGTTGATGCATTACTTTTTGGGTCCCGAGGTATGGCAAAGATAGGATGCGATCTTTTTGAATCAAGGGAAGCATACAATAGAAATCCTGAAGAGGTTTAGGATGTTGGATTGCAAGGCAATGGCTACACCTATGGTATCAAATTTGAAGTTGTTGCAGGATACGACTTTAGAGACCGTGGATGTTACTTTTTACAGGCAAATGGTGGGTTCGTTGATGAACTTGACAAACACAAGACCGGATATATGTTTTGCTGTGAACACCCTGAGTCAATATATGGAGCAACCCAGGTAGGTTCATTTGGTCGCAACAAAACATGTGATGAGGTACCCTAAGGGTACATTGGATTATGGTCTTAGGTATGTGACAGACCATGAATTCATGTTATATGGATATTCATATTCATATTAGGCCGACAATATTCTTGATCGGAAGAGTACTTCGACATATTTCTCCAGTCTAGCCTCCAATATGGTTTCATCGAGTAGCAAGAAGCAGTTGTGTGTAGCACTCAGTACGACTGAGGCAAAGTATGTGGCAAGATCTGCAGTAAGTCGCGAAGCAGTGTGGCTTCGGAAATTGCTGACTATTGGACTCAATTTTGACTTGTAGGTAAGACCTACAAGAAGAGGATGACGAGACTTGTTCTGGAGGACAAGTGATGAAGTCAACAGGTTGAAGATCCAGTTGATATTCAGTGCTCGAGCGGGAGCCAGACAGTTAGTTCTAGAGGGAGCTGGGTACTACAGTAAGGAGCAGGAGGCTCCACCGGATGCAGGAAACAATCATGTGTGGAGCTTAGTATGGTTGAAGCTGAGTTTGTGGCAACATGTGCAGCAAGTTGTGAAGAAGTGTGGCTTCGAAAATTGCAGACTATTGCACTGAATTTGACTTGTAGGTATTACCTACAAGAAGAGGATGACGGGACTTGTTTTGGAGGACAAGTGTTGAAGTCAGCAGGTTGAAGATTCAGTTGATATTCAGTGCTCGAGAGGGAGCTGGATGGTCAGTTCCAGAGGGAGCTGGGTACTATAGTAAGGAGCAAGAGGCTCCATCGGATACAGTAAGGAGTAAGAGGCTCCGCCGGATGCAGGAAGCAGTCATGTGTGGCGTTCAGTACGACTAAAGATGAGTATTTGGCAGCATGTGCAGTGGCAGTGTGGCTTCGAGAACTTCTGTCTGGGTTATTTGGTCTCGGAATGGAGGTGACCTGCATTTGGTGTGAAAACCAAAGTTGTATGAAGTCGTTAGAGAACCTTGTGGTCTATGACAGGTCGAAGCATATCGAGATCAGATCTTACTATATCAGGGATATAGTTTAGAAGGGAGCAATGAGGCTCCAATTCGTGACTGTAGAGGATCAAGTTGCGGACGTGTTTACCAAGTCGTTGTCGAGGATGAAGTTTGAGTACTTCAGGGACAAGCTTGGCGTGGTTCCTCTTCAGAGAGAGTGTTCTCATCCAACATGAAAAAGGGTTGGCACTGAGACATGTGGAACTCATCTAGCATGAAAAAGGACTAGCAATGAGTGTTCTCATCCAGCATGAAAAAGGGCTAGCAACGAGTGTTCTCATCCAACATGAAAAAGGGCTAGCAATGAGTGTTCTCATCCAGCATGAAAAAGGGCTGGCACTAAGACAGGTGGAACTCATCCAACATGAAAAAGGGCTGGCACTGAGACAGTTGGAACTCATCCAGCATGAAAAAGGGCTGGCACTAAGTGTTCTCATCCAACATGAAAAAGGGTTGGCTGTAACACCCTGTTTCCCCCCAGATTGTAAATATAACTGGACTGGCCAAGGACTATGGCAAAACTCATAAGTATGAATATGTGATGTAAATGGACCTGCAAGAGGAGGTCAATGAATGTAAATGACAGTTTGAATGTATGGCAGAATTGTTGAGAGGGGATGTGCGGAAAAGAGACCACGATGGTGGTGGAGGGCACCTTGAAAGAGGGGCGTTAACTTCCACCAAGAATTAAAACACCGTATTTGGACTCCACTGGCCCGAAGAACCAAAAGCGGCTCGCTAGC
>ML778346.1:1860970-1894434 GCA_009831015.1 Picea engelmannii
ATCCCAAGTGAAAACCCCGACAAGATCCGGGCCGTCCGTTCACACGGGACAGGTGCCAGGGATCGGGCGCCGTCGGCACTTTGTTCCTCGGGAAATCGGGAAACCCGTAGACAAGTGATATGTGCGCTTTGATATCGCGATCCATGAAAACCCGATCAGTGGGGAACAACTGTCAACTAAGCGGAGAATCGGGACTTCGACGATCGGGAACCCTCGGGGGGGTGTAGGCACATTGTCGTTTGAAACCTCGTAGCCCCGAAGGGATAAGGTTGTGGTCCCGGGAGTTGGTCATACGAGTGGGAGTTGAACCGGGAAGGCTAACGCGTGACGGAGCGCATCGGGGATCGGAGAATCGCGAGTTCTATGGACATAAACATGGTGACATCGCAATACCCCGAAACTCCGACGGGAGCATATGACTGCGGTCATATAGGAACTAGTCACGTGGACTAGAGAGCCTATCCAGAGGGGGCTAAGACCAGAGAAGGAGCTCATCGGGAATCGGGGAATTAAGAGGACAGGGACTCGACGGCGGAAAGTCCGAAACCCCGAACCCCAATATTGAATCAGGGATGGGTAGCTCGCTAATGCAACCTCCTTTAGGGGGGATTTCCCATTTGAGGGAGATTAATTCAAAGAAATTTTTAAATTACGATAGTGGGTGTGTTACATTGGCAGTGAGACAGGTGGAACTCATCAAGCATGAAAAAGGGCTGACAATGAGTGTTCTCATCCAACATGAAAAAGGGTTGGCACTGAGACAGGTGGATCTCATCCAACATGAAAAAGGGTTGGCACTGAGACAGGTGGATCTCATCTAGCATGAAAAAGGGCTGGCATTGAGACCAAGGATGACATGATCAAGTACTAATGCATCACAGGGAGTGGATGTCTCGAGGACATGTTGTAGCTATTGAGAGCTACCCATAGACCTTGGTTGCATGGGGTGAAGTCATGTTGCATTATGGATATCCGAGGATGTATAAATTCGCATGTTCAACAGTCAATGGATGTGAGCTCGTGTGGTATTAGACTTGGAGTTTGTGTCTGGAAAGAATACCTTCCTAGTTAAGGGGGAGTGATGGCTTCAGAAGTTATCACAGGGTAGTGGATGTCATGCTGACATGTTGTAGTCATTGGAGAGCTACCCACCAACCCTAGATGCATGTTGAAGAGATGAGGCACAAATGTTATCGCAGGGTACTGGATGTCATGCATAAGATATCCAAGTTTTTGGTGGGAAATTGGATAGTCTCATGATGACATGTTGTAGCTATTAGAGAGCTACCCACCGGCCTTGGATGCATGCTATGAAGTCACAAGGGTGCACGTGATGAGGTACAAATGCATTGCAGGGTAGTGGATGTCCTGGGTGTAGATTTTCCGAGGTCCTATGAGGCTGCCATCTAAGGTTTGTCCTTGACCTTAGTATGGCTCTAAGTTCCAACTGTGTGGTTGTCTTTTCTTGTTGTTTTAGGACATCAAACAATCACTAAACTTTCTGCTCAATTTTTGATGGTCAAGTGCTCTTTTAAGGTGCCCTTGCAAGTGTTTTCTTTACTCAATGTTAGCACATGCAATATACATTAAAACACATAACACTACCTCTAGATCTTGAACTTTAAAATGCTGATCTACACTTCTAAGCGTGCATAAATTTGACACAGATTTTTGGTCAACATGACTCTGGAAAACCCCCCCCCCCCCATGGGGAAAACTAGTTTGGAGTAGATATATATATAGAAGGCCTCAGAGCAAAATGTACAACACAGGAAACATAAACAAGTGAACCTGGTACAATAGAAACCACTCTCTGGTGCCTTGGAGTTCCTCGAAGACTTTCCCACAAGCCTGGTGAAGTAAGGCACCCCTTGCCTTGGTGAGCCTTTCTTCCCCTTGCTTGCTTGTCTTTATCCCGATCCTTTGCTTTGAGCTTGCCTTTACCACTGAGATGCCATGATCCTTTACCCACTTGAATGCTTGAATGACCCTTGCCTTTTCCCTTGAAGCTTGTGCCCTCTCTCTCAAAGTGCGCCCTCTCTCTCAAAGTGCGCCCTCCTCCAAGATGTGGTGCACACCTAGCTTTGGTGCGCCCTCTCCTCTAGCAAAAGTCTCCCACTGCATGCGCCCTTAGTGCTCCTCACTAAGGCTCCCTCTCAAATGATGCACACACCCTCACACAACTCTCTCATGCAAATGGGTGCGCCTCTCCTCAAGGAATGCGCCAATGCTCCTCCTAGTTCGCCCTCAACCATGGAATGTGCCCTCACTCAAGTGTAAGCCTCCTCCTCCATGGAAGCTCCTCCTCCAAGCTATGGCACCCTCTCCTCACTCAATGGGCAAACCCTCATGCAAGTGCGCCCCTATCTCCTCAAGAAGTGCGCCCTTGCTCTTCTCCTCTTCACACTAGTGAAGAATGAATCCCATAAATGCACTATACCCTCCTTTAGCCTCCTTTGGCCAAGCCCTAAAAGATCAATGGCCTAGATCCAATCTAGCCAAGTCTAATCAATGAGTGAGATCTAATCCAAAAATCTCACTAAGGAAACCCACTTTCCTTAGTTTGCTTTATGTCTATTAATTCACCCACTTTGTGAATTAATTGTCACTTTATGACTTAAGTGACATATTTCACTTTTGACTTAAATCTCCTAAGTCAAAGTGAAATTAGAATCATAAAGTAAAGTACAAGGGTAATAGTATCCCCCTTTGTGCTTAGAGACTCATAAGCACATGGGGACCACTTTCCAAGGTACCCAAATCTCAACACTCCCTCTTACCGAGGAAAGTGCTCGTCACCACCAATCTCGTCTCTGCAGAGGACATGGTTGCCTCCTGGCATATACTCGGTGAGTATGGCTATACCTTGATCACTGAAAGTAGTCTCTGTCGCAGATCTGCTCAATCTGCGTGATCTATAAGTGGAACTGACTCTCCACCTATCCAAGATCACCTAGATCTCGGCATCACACCAAGGATCTCCACCTTGGTCTCCCACCAAGTATTTCCACCTACTCTTGGCATCTCATCAAGAGTCACTCTCTTGGCATCTCACCAAGAGTCTCCCCCTCTTGGTATCTCACTAAGAGTCATCAACTTGGCCTCTTGCCTAGTAACTTCCACTAAAGTGGATCCAGAACCTGATCTGCCCGTCTCAGAAGCCAAGTGAGGCTCAAGCCTCTGTGGTGCCCTGCTGCTCCTTCTCATCAACCTTTGATGCTCTGAAGCTGTAGCACCTACTCTCTGTCTGCTCGACTGCTCTGAAACTGTAGCTATCCTGGGTGGACCAGTCACCCACTTTGAAGATGTCCAGGGACACTAAGTTTGCTCTTTCTTTGAATCACTACTGTGAGTCAGTCGGTCCTCATCAACTATGTCTCCCCATCTAATGCTGGATGGTGTAACAACAGACAAAGTAGTCATGAATGCACACTCTCTCGCAAACTTCTCACTGAACTCTATCTCCTCTGCTGTCGCTGCTGACCCACCCTGCTACTTCTTCTTCTTGGGACACTGTCCTGCATAGTGACCCATCTCTCCACAAGCAAAGCATCTCACTGTGCTCATGTCTCTCTTCTGCCCACTGCTGCTGCTCTTTCTTCTCTGTAGCAGGGCCCCAAACTTGGGACCCTGCCGACCACGACCGATCTTTTTCTTGCCCTCTGTCCAAAGAGCAAGGTCCTCAACGCTTGGAACTGACTGCTGCTGTTGCTGTTCAGAAGCCTCTGCCACTAATCTAGTCTCCTCCTGGACGAAGTCATCCCACATCCTCTCCCATGTAGGCATAACCTCCTTGGCAACAATGCCACGTACAAATGGACCCCATGGTTTGGTAAAACTGTTCAAAGATATCCTCACCATAGAGTTGGGATCCACCACCTCTTCGACGACTCCAAGCTCATCTCTGATCTGGGTATATTTACCAAGGAATGAAGTAACCGACTCATCCTCAGTTTGGGGTCTGCCATGGTTTCCTAGTGTAGCAGGAAGCAGACTTTTGTGGCCTTGAGTACCGTAGAGGTTGAGTATATTGCAGTATCTATGGTAGCTCGCGAAGCAGTGTGGGTGCATAAGCTCCTTGCAAGCTTGTTTGGGCAGAGATGCTGGATCCCACCGTGATTCATCGCGATAACCCGAGCTGTGTGAAGCTCTCAGAGAATCCAGTATCTCTTGACAGATTGAAACATGTTGAGATCAAGTATCATTACATTCAAGACATGGTGATGAGGAAAGCAGTACTGGTGCAGTACCTTCCTACAAATGAGTAGATTGCAGATGTTCTAACCAAGCCCCTTGCCAAGTCGAAGTTCAAGTACTTATGTGATAAACTTGGAGTGGTAGAGAATGCCCTTCTCGCTGAGAGGGAGTGTTGATGATTGAAGCGTCGTGAGACATTCTCCAGGTCGTACTCCTCGATGGATTGAGTTGAGTATGGCACTTATAGATGGAATGATAAGTTGTACTAGTTGGTGCCTAGCGACCCTTGGGTTGTAGCCCATGTGGTTGGGATATTATAACGGGTTGGTGCCCAACGACCCTTGGGTTGTAGCCCATGTGGTTGGGATATTGTATTGGGTTGGTGCCCAATGACCCTTGGGTTGTAGTCCATGTGGTTGAGACATTATGGGTTGTATCCCATTGTTCTCTAGTGGGTTGTAGCCCCTAGAAGAGCTGGAAAGGTCCACATTGGTTGTAGCCATGTGTGACGTGATGGAGGAGACCTTTCACTATGACGTCAAGAGAAGGACGAAGGCCCAAGCCTGGTGCATAAGACAAAAGGTTCAAGTCGGCCCCTGCTAGAGACACCACTTGGACGTGCCAATTCACACCTTGGACATGTATATATATGAGAGCTATCTCTCATTTGTAGAGCATCACTTGGACATCTTTCTCTCTTGTGTATTTCACTATATTGAATTAGTGTGCTATCTTTGGAGTTGTAGCACTACTCTTCTTTTGCTCTTGTATCTTCTCTTGGACAAATATTCTAGTGAAAGGTTGTTGGGTTTTCTTCCCTTGTGTAGAAGGGTTTCCTAGGATAAATTCTCGTGTATCCTATGGATGGTTTTCTTCTTGTGATCCTAGTTATATATTGCAGTTATTGTATATGCTTTATGCTTCAGTTATGCTTCAACTAATATGAAATGGTGAAGAAAGTTAATAAAGTTGAAGAAGCTTAAAATTCAACATAGTCAACTTACACATATGCTAAATATAACTGTTTTTCAACTCATGCCCAAAATATGGTGCTTTGCTTTGCTATAACTCCCAATCCAAGGTTGACTACGAATGTTGTGTTGATGATTACAACTGCGTGAGACATTCTCCAGGACACAGACTAAGTGAGTTGACCTGAGAGAGAGCCCATGAGTTGGGTGTGCCCATGATATTGGTGTGTGGTTCCTCTCTTAGACGGAGATGGAACGTTGTGTGCCCCTGTGTGTGGTGATGAAGCCCATGAGCTGGGTGTGTGGTTCCTCTCTAAGACGGAGATGGAATGTTGTGTGCTCTTGTGTGGGGTGAGGAAGCACATGAGTTGGGTGTGTCGTTCTCTCTGAGACGGAGATGAAACGATGTACTGGTCTCCTCTGTGCAAAGACTTGAGATGATGTGATACTCCAGATGATTCTCCTATGAGACGTAGTGAGAAAGAGATTTGCTGAGTAGGACGTGCCTGTGGCTGAGCACAGGTGAACGTGATCCTAGTGGCTGAGCACTAGTGAGTGTGATTCTCTTGTGAGACGCAGTGAGATAGAGATGTGGACATCCCTGTGGCTGAGCACAGATGGATGTGCCCCTAGTGGTTGAGCACTAGTGGGTGTATGAGATCCCTTGCTATATTGAGATCCCTATTTGTGATGTAAAAGGTACAGGTTGGCTCCACCATAAAGTGAAAGAAAATTAATATAAAAGATAATTAATGTAAAAGATAATTAATATGGTAATTATTAATTATATTGTGAGTTATTGAGGTTGGCCCTGTTGTGCCAATAGACACTACTTTTGATATGTCCAGTCTAATATAAATAAAGGTAAATTCCCCATTGAAGAATCATAACACAAGTGTGAGTTTGGAAATTTCAGCAAGTACTTGTTCTTGGGCTGAAGTGCGCACCTCTTTTGGGCGCTAGTCTTCTAGCGTTTGTGAGCACCCTTTTGTGTGCTAGGTCTTTCTCTTGAAGAATATAGCAAAGGATTGGCTGGGTTTTCTTCCCTTGTTGAGAAGGGTTTCCTAGGATACTTCTTGTGTACTTGTGCATGGTATTTCTTCTTGTGATCTTGGTTGCTGCAACAAATAGTTAGTGGTGAAACTGCATTTGTCTATGGTTCAAGTAAAATGTTAAAATTGGAATGAACTTCATGCTTGAGCCTAGCTTAATGAAAAATCAACATGTTTCACTTCCAAATTCCAATTATATAACTTGCTACTGTTATTGGGTTTGTTTCAAGTGAGTTTGGTTTCATAGAGCAAAATAATCTTTTCTGATTGACAGTTCCCTTTGCATAATCAGCCAATGCTTTTTATGGGCACACATTGGTTCCACTTCCACATTACCTTGGCAGGCCCACTTGCCCCTGTTGGTTTTGATCCACTTTCTTTCCCCTACATGGCTTACCATTGAGAAGTCACTATCACAAGTGTTGCTGTTTGAATGACTCATTTTTGGTGTTTCTGAGTTTCTTTTTTGATTTCTTCTTGCTGTAAATTGCAAAGCAGGAAAAAAAAGAAATTATGAAGAAAAATAAATAACCAGCCTGTTACCACTCAAACTCTCGCTAAGGGAAAGTCCTGCCTTGCGAAGGAGAGCTTAGGGCAATGGATAGGCCTTGCCTCTACACTGGCTAGGGTTCATAACCTAGGGAGGGTTTTCCTATGGGGTCAATACTAGGTCCTATCCTTGTATTCAGATGGGAGGGGGCAAGGACTTGGTTTGACTCAAAGTTGACTATCTTCTCTTAGGGGTAAAACACATCAAGTAGAAGGCAACCGGTAATGAGCTCAAAGAGAATATGATGTAAACAATAATTCTCAATTTAAAGGTGCTTGGAACTTAAAATGTTTGTATTGCATCCAAATATGAAATAGCCATGTATCATTTATTCATCATTCATATATCAACCAAATGATACGCCAATTTTGACCAATCAAATTGCACAATATGTATTTCTTGTTTAGACCATTCAAAGCAAATAACCAATGATACAGTCTGCTAATTCTGTGGGCAGATTTAAGTGCTGAGTACAAAACATCCAATTATCAAATAAAGTGTACTACTAGGACAGCAAGATAAATTAGAGCATCGAAACCAACATCCAAGGAGTACATTAAAAGAGTGGCACAGTAATCAATGAGTAGAAAGCAAATGTGTATTGTAAATGACGTTCATAACCTATGATAGTAACCAAGTAAACTACGCTAGCAGTTATGTATTGATATACATGAGTAGTTAGCAAGTTTAAACCATCACACATTAAACCCTCTTCTCAGATTTGTGCCAAGTTATAATGCTAAAGCAATGGCAGAATTTGCATCAAGTTCTAATGGTCACAAGTATTATATTTAAAGACTAGCAGAATCTAATTTTGACCAGCATACATCATCAATATGACTTGAGACTTAAATTGTAAATTTCAGACAGTGAACCAGTCCTTAGACATTCATGAAAATGGGGAACGATATGCACTTTCATAAGGTTGTTAGCATGTTTTTAACATCGTTCTATCTCTAGGGAATAAATGGAACCAAAAAACGTTGCCCAATAAATAGTTATATGATCATCACTCATGCACTGTATGCTCTGCAGTTTATGACAGTTAAAACAATGATCAAGAGAGAGATAACATTTACCCTTTTAGATGGGTTGTTGGACCATTTTAAGCATCGTTTTTCCCAAGTGGATAGTCTAGAACAAGATCAATTTAAAGCGTTGCATAAATGATGGTCAAACTAACAAGAATTATAACCTCAACCAGTACACAAGTTCAGAATTTTACTGCCAGAGAGGGAACATCAATTGATCAAATCATTGCATCATTTTATCACATGTGAATGCACAAATGTTGTAAGAATAAATGACAATAGGTCTAATTATGATTCATTAATCCAAATCGTTCCAAGCATAAGCATTTAAGGCATCCTCAAATAGTTAGACTAGATTCAAATCAGAGATGCATTATTAATCCAAACCCTCTATATGCCAACTAGAAGAATGTTCTCCGAAAGCAAGTTAGCATGAATTGAATGAGAGATATACCAAAGAAGCTCAAGCAATCTAGATCCAAGAATAAATGTGACAAACCCTAGATTGCAAATAAAAAAACGAAAAAAGGACAAAAGGCAAAATCGATTTTGTTTTTTTTGAGTGTTTGAAGACAAGGATAGACCAGTGCCTAGAGAGGTCTACGGGGTCTCTACACTAGATCTAGGTGAAGCTTAGGGTTTTAAGATAAGACAATGTTGATGGCACCCAGAGGATTGCCCCTCAAGTGTTGTCCAGGGTTAGATGGTTCTCTTCAAGATTGGATAGGGGGATTGGTCGATGAAGAAGCCGCTCCAAGTACTAGCAAGGTGATCTCAAAGGTCAGCCAAGGCAAAAGGGAAGAGCCCTAGTATGTCCTACCTTAATGCAATGGAACAATTATTCAATGCTCAAAGGGGGAAGGCAAGAAAACCATACCTTGAGTTACCCTTCCAAGTGGAGCATTTCACCCTTCTTTGGCCTTGTAGTAGCTTTGTCCTCTAAAAAACCTGAAAATTTTCTATCTAAACCCTTGAAAAATATCCAAATATTCACCTAGAAAAAAGAATAGATGCACAAGACTCTTTAAGCTAGTTTTCTCATTGATCTCCAATGATTTGAAATGAGAGAGGATTCCTTTTATAGGTGAAGAGCCTCCTTAGTATAATACAATACAACGTGCTAGCTCAATACCATTAGCTTGGTCAAAACCACAGGAAAATACAATAAATCATCTAACAAATCCCTCGAAACCCTCCAAGAGCTAAATGACCCTCAAGAATGGTCCAAATACAATGATAAATGCCACACGTGTGGGCTAGAGAGAGAGAGTGAAGGAGGCGTGCCCCTAAAAAATAGTGCCATTGTCCCATCAAAGAATGAAGAGAGGGGTCAAACATGGTCAAAGGACCTCCAATGCCCACCAACTAACTCCCTCAAGTCAAGAAGTGGTCCAAATGAGAAATAACAACCTCAAAGTGATGATGTCACCCTTCACATGTGTGAGTCGTCCAAGTCAAAACAAGTCAACAGTGAAGGCATGTGTGGCCTCCTCTGGGAGGGTGCTCCTCAAGTAATCAATAATAAATCATGCCACGCCATCATTTGGTCTAAATAACAACTTGTAACCACCATAATCCGTAACCAACTCCTCCAATGCATTAATAACTCCCACGTGTGGTCCAAGGAGAGATAATAATGCATGAGTGTGAATGTAACGTCCAACTGAGCAAGGAGAAGGAATATGAGAGGTCCATGTGGCATGTGTGGTGACATGGCATCTCTGTCATGGCTTGATGCACTGTCATAGATCCTAATGCAATGACATGTATCCCATTGCAGTACATGGATCCCAAGGCAAATGGCACGGGTCTCAATATCTATAGATATGATTGCAATGAGTACACAGATCCCAATGTAGTATCATAGATCCCAATGTAGTGCCGTGGATCTCGAGGCATCATACACCTATCCCAATGCACAATACCCACTTGAAGTGATGGGTCTAGACTTTTAGCAAGCCATTAGATGGTAGCACTTGGTGACATGTCTTAACACAACATAACAAATAAGGGTTAGTTTTAATGTTTGCCTAAGTCTTTCGAAGGGGAACGATATTAACCCTTATACATGCACCAAGTCCTAGGACAACCCATATTCCCTGAGTACCTAGGTGAAAGATAGGTAAAGATGAATAATAATGATGAAAGGGAAGGGGAAAGAACTTCATGTGATGACCCTCAAAGTCTTAGACATGCATAAGTCTTTTATTCATGTGTTCATTCATCTAGCTTTCATGAGCTAGGATTTTTTTTATAATAGCCTTTGAGAGGGAGCTTAGCATCGAGTTACTTGTCCTCGACACTGTTTCTTATTAACCTTTTATGTTTTTTTTAAGTGTTTAGTTTATTGAACAAGTCCCTTTTCTTTTAGATATTCATAGACAAGCTAGGGACTAGGGGTAGCGAGGTGGCATTGCTCAATCTTTTATGTTTGGCTTTTGATTTAAGCTCTTCACCTCCAACCTTTTTGGCTTATTGATTCATGCTTTTATCATTTGGACCTTTTCTTTCGACCTTTGAGAAATCATACATGATTAGGATGAAATATTTTTATATGGATGGAATGAATGATACAGGGAAAGTGTAAAATGTCTAACATGGTCAGGACGTGGACAATGCTATCTAGGCTAAGTACCCAATAGTACAGACTAACTCGAGAATGACACACTTCTAGAGGAAAACATGTTCCCCAAGGTATAACGAGGCAAATAATAGAACTATGCAATGTTATGAAGTGTTATCTGCTAGTTTTTCTCTTATCCCCAACACCTAGATACTTATCTCCTAGTGATTTCCTTGTTGAAAATTAAATTGCAGCTCCCTGAATAAAATATACTAGCTAGAAATAAAACAGTGGAAGCAAAAATATAGAAACCCAAATTTCACACAACACATAAATTCTTCCCTTCAAATCAACTTTTCATTTATAATGACTCCAAGCTTACAAGGGCTCTGTTATTGGGACAATGGCCCACTGAGGAAAAATACAAGTACAACAAACATGGAAAAAACCCTCTGTTGCAGACTGCCACTTTACAACCCTAATCTTGGGACTTGTACAAATCTGTACGCGCCTTGCTTCGCCTGCTCAACATGTATGTATGTGCCTTAAGCATTCGTTTCGCGTGTATGTACGTGCCTGGGATCACTGGCTTTTGCATATGTACGCGCCCTGACTACTTGTATTTCAAGTATGTATGCTTGAGCTCACTGGGTCCCGCGTATGTACATGCCTGAGCTAATTGTCTCACACGTACGACATTGTCCGCGATCCTGTACCTTTTGTACATGCGGCTTGCAGCCTAGATCTGTCCTGCGGTTGTCCTGCTGCTGTCCTCTTTCCCTCTTTCCTCCTTTGGACTTGATCTCTAGAAGAAAGTCCTTCTTCACCTATCTAAGATCTCCTTGAATCACAGTCCTTCGTGATTCAATCCTTGAGAAAAAGCCCTTTGCTCTTTCTATGAGTCATTGACTCCAATAGATGTCTAAGGAATGTCCCTTCTCCTCTCACCTTGGTTGCCTTTTATAATCTTGGGTTATACCCTAACCCTAATCTCCAAAGTGATTAATGGTTGAGATTAGATCTCACCTCACTTGAGATCAAAATGGCTAAGATTCATTTAACTCACTAATGTAAAAAACTTAGGCATTTTGTTAAATCAAACAACATTAATTATAAATGACATTCACTTTAATAATTCCTTTAATTAAAGTGAATTTCCGAAGTTTCGAGAGGTATTAATGACGACTTCCACATGTTAGACACAAATCAATGTAGAAGTACCGATTCAATGCTACAAACATTAACATTATCGAACATCGTTAAGTGTTTACCACTTTTATGACTAAGTAGGAGGTTATATCTGTTGAGTTTTGGTGTACCTCGGGAAGTGGTTCCCTTGTGGTTTTGAGCCTCTGACCACAAGAGGGAGATGTTGGTATCCTTGTACCTTGTACTCTATGTCTAATTTCACTTTGACTTAGGAGATTTAAGTCAAAAGTGAAATTTGGTCATTTTAGCCTAAAGTGACTATTAATTCACTTTGTGGGTGAATTGAGGGACATAAAGTAAACTAAGGGAACTTAACCCAAAGTGGGTTTTGAGTTGAGATTATTGTGGGATGATCTCAACCATTGATTAGGAATGGCTTGGGATGATCCTAGCCATTCACTTTTAGGTTTCCTTATGATTTGCTCAAGCAGGGTGCAAAAGGCCAAAGGATGCTCATTCACTCTTATGTTCACTTGGAGAGCTTGAGGAGGAGCATGAGCATGAGGTTGGAGGCATTGGAAGAGGGTAGCTTGGGGGCTTCTATTCATGGAGGCGCTATGGGAGCTAGAGACCCTATTATTTAGTGGTGATCACACTTGCTTGGAGGAGGGCACACACCTAGCAGGGAGGAGCTACAGTTGGAGGAAGTCAGATCTTTTTGTTTCAGTGGAGAGGTAGCACACAAGAGCACATTTGTGTGCAAGGGATTCTTCTTTAGAGCATCCAAGGTCAAGGGCGCTTCACTTCAGTGGATTTGGCAACAAGAGGAAGAGGCGCACTAGTCTTGGGTGCATTTCTTTCTGGTTCCTTTGGCAAGTCTCGAGAGGAGCTTGCTTTGTATATAGGTTCCATTATATTTTATTTCTTGTTGTATCTCATGCTTTAGACACCACTTATATATACTTCCATTCCAAACTAGTTTTCCCGGGGGGGGGGGGGTTATCCAGGGTCATGCTGACCAAAAATAATTGTGTTCATTTCATGCATGCTTAGAGTGTAGATCAACTTACTTGTGTTGTTAAGATTTAGAGGAAGTGTTATTTGTTTTGAGTTATATTGCATTTTCTAACTTTGGGTTACAAAAACAATTGCAAGGGGACTTCAAAGAACACTAAACCTACAAAAACTATGGGCAAAAAGTTACTTAACTGTTTGCTGTCCTAAAACAACAAAGGACAGTTTTGAATATCGAAACTTAGAGCCGATCTCAAGGTCAAAGGTAGACCTTAGTTGATAGCCTGTTAGGACCTCGATTTTCTTCATGGTATCAGAGCCTTGTTGGCGAAGTTTTGCTGATTTCTAGAGCATCTTGTGGGCAGTTTTGTGACAGCTTGTTGGCAGATTTTGTACAGCTTGTTGGCAGAGTTAGTGGACAGCTTGTGAGCAGATTTGTTGGACAATTGGAGGACTGTTTTGTGGATACGTTTGGACAACCTTACTTCCGCTTATGTGTCAAGTGGTGAGGCTGAGTTCTTTTGCAGTTTTCGCATCAGTGTGAGCGGAGTTTAATGCACAGTTTGTGAGGGAGTGTGCATTCGTCAGCGATTTGTCAGCTGATACACCATCCAACATTAGGTGGAGAGACATAGTTGAGGAGGACCTATTGACTTAGAGTATTGATTCAGAGGGAGCTCAGACTCGGTTTTCAAGGACACCATCTTCAGGGGTGATTGGTCCACCCGAGACAACTTCAGTTTCAGAGTTGTTGAGATAGAGGGTTGGTGCAGGGGCTTCAGAGCATCAAAGAGTGATGAGGAGGAGGAACATGGCACCACAGAGGCTTGAGTCTCACTTGGCCATGGAGACAGGCAGATCAGCTTCAGGATCCACTTCAGGTGGAAGTCACTTGGTGAGAGGCCAAGTTGAGGATCTTGGTGAGATGTCGAGATCCAGAGACTCTTGGTGAGATGCTAAGAGTAGTGACCGTTGGCGATATGCCAGGAGGTAGAAATCCTTGGTGAGAGACCAAGGTTGAGAATGTTGGTGAGATGCCAAGACCTAGAGACCTTTGGTAAGATGCCGAGGGAGAGATCTTTGGTGAGATGCCAAGATCTAGGTGATCTCAGGAGGTGGAGATGGACTTCCATCTAGAGATCAGGCAGGTCGACAGATTAGTGTCAAGGCAGGTTGAGCATATCAGTGTCAAGACAAGTCGAGCAGATCAGAGTCAGAGGCCACTTYGACGAGAGGGTACAACCATGCTCACCTAGGCCTTGCCAGGAGGCAAGGAAGTCCGCAGATGGGACGAGATTGATTGGTGAGAAACACTTTCCTCGGTAAGAGGGAGTGTTGAGTTTTGGTGTACCTCGAGAAGTGGTTCCCTTGTGGTTTTGAGCCTCTAACCACAAGAGGGAGATGTTGGTACCCTTGTACCTTGTACTTTATGTCTAATTTCACTTTCACTTAGGAGATTTAAGTCAAAAGTGAAATTTGGTCATTTTAGCCTAAAGTGACTATTAATTCACTTTGTGGGTGAATTGAGGGACATAAAGTAAACTAAGGGAACTTAACCCAAAGTGGGTTTTGAGTTGAGATTATTGTGTGATGATCTCAACCATTGGTTAGGAATGGCTTGGGATGATCCTAGCCATTCACTTTTAGGTTTCCTTATGATTTGCTCAAGAAGGGCGCAAGAGGCCAAAGGAGGCTCATTCACTCTTATGTTCACTTGGAGAGCTTGAGGAGGAGCATGAGCATGAGGTTAGAGGCATTGGAAGAGGGAAGCTTGGGTGCTTCTATTCATGGAGGAGCTATGGGAGCTAGAGACCCTATTATTTAGTGGTGATCACACTTGCTTGGAGGAGGGTGCACCATAGGAGGAGGGTGCACACCTAGCAGGGAAGAGCTACAGTTGGAGGAAGTCAGATCTGTTTGTTTCAGTGGAGAGGTAGCACACGAGCACATTTGTGTGCAAGGGATTCTTCTTTAGAGCATCTAGGGTCAAGGGCTCTTCACTTCAGTGGATTTGGAAACACGAGGAAGAGACACACTAGTCTTGGGCGCATTTCTTCCTGGTTCCTTTGGCAAGTCTCGAGAGGAGCTTGCTTTGTATACATGTTCCATTATATTTTATTTCTTGTTGTATCTCATGCTTTAAACACCACTTATATATACTTCCACTCCAAACTGGTTTTCCCCGGGGGGTTTCATCCAGGGTCATGTTGACCAAAAATACCTGTGTTCATTTCATGCATGCTTAGAGTGTAGATCAACTTAGTTGTAATGTTAAGGTCTAGAGGAAGTGTTACTTGTTTTGAGTTATATTGCACGTGCTAACTTTGGGTTACGAAAACACTTGCAAGGGCACCTCAAAGAACACTTAACCTACAAAAA
The DNA here is from genome assembly GCA_009831015.1 of Picea engelmannii. Lineage (NCBI taxonomy): Eukaryota > Viridiplantae > Streptophyta > Pinopsida > Pinales > Pinaceae > Picea > Picea engelmannii. The sequence continues at coordinate 1,875,877 of ML778346.1, forward strand.
TTATGGGCAGAAAGTTTCTAAACTGTTTGCGGTCCTAAGACAACAAAGGACAGTTTTGAAGATTGAAATTTAGAGCCGATCTCAAGGTCAAAGACAAACCTTAGCTGGCGGCCTGTTAGGACCTCAGTTTTCTTCCATATCACCACATCCAAATGAACATTGATACGTGGAATATCAAAATGAAGCATACTGAAACCATACTGTACCATCCATAGTGCATCTGTCATTTGTGGAGTGAGGGAAGATGGTGAGTTGCACCATAGCTGAGCTAGCACTACCAAATATTTGATGGAGATTAAGAGAAACTTTGTCTGGTCTTGATAAGATGAGCATGACATCTCATGTAAGCAAGAACTTGACACCCTTGTGAGGGTATTTGAAAGTTGTCACCCTGAGGGGGTAACATAGCCCTCTTATGAAATAGTCACTCTCCAATGCCAAAATCAACTGCTCCCAAACTCAATTGTAGCTTCTGTTTGAATTTTTTCAGAGAAAAAATTGATGCTTCAATATTTCATTGAAAGAATGTTGTTGTACCTAGAATGTATTTGGAATATGGTAGAAAATCATTGCCCACATTTTTTCTCCTTTGCAAGCTTGTTGTCCACAAAAATCAATTTTTAACTTCCTTGGGGTGTTGCTACCAGTTGGTGAAAAATGAAGTTAGGGTTTGGGTGATTTAAATAGTGAAGATTGAGGGTTTGGGAGGGCCCCATCACCTTTTTTTTGGCTTTCTGGGAAAAACTCAAATTTTAAGTCTTTATTGTTGATTTAGTTAGTTTTTTTGGTTGCCAGTACCTTTTCAGAAGGATGCCCCAGTAGAAGGCATCCAAGAGTACTCTTGTGGTATCATGGTACTGTTGACTACCTGTAATACTTGGGGACATCACCCCCAAGTAACCAGGGGCATCCCCCATGTTCTAAGGATGTCATGGGCATCTTTGATTATGGTCCCATGCTTGGGGAACAGGGGGAGCATGGAGACATGTTCCCAACCCCTGGGGTGCATCCACATGGAACCCTGGTTAGCTCTAGCATTTCCCACTTCCTCTCCATGTCATCCGGAATTTCCTCTAGCGAATTTGCATTTCTCTTTTCCTTCTTATCCAAATGGATTCTCCAGCCGGCCAAGGAATGGTAAACTTCTTGCTTGTGGGATGCATGAAGTTATTTCTTGACTAGCACATGTTGCCATAACTGATTTGTTGAATTATTTAATGTGGATCATCAACATGTAGAAAGGTCTAAAATATGATGTGGTAACACATTCATCACCAATTTAGGTTTAGATGTTCATAATCAAACTTGCAATAACTAGATATTTTTCAAGGGCCACATTATTTACTATTGCAAAAATATTTATTGCCACATCAATTGCTGCAACAATGAAGCATGAACACATAAAACATTCTTGAAAATCACTGACAACAATGGCCTATGAGTTGTATATGACAACAAACCTTCTTTATATTATTCACATGGAGGTAGGCTCAAATGTTTATGCCATATATGGAGAAATCCTACTAAGATTTACATAGTGCTCTAGATTATTGCCTTTAGAAGGACTTGCCACCTCCATCTTGCATTTTTTTCAGAAGTTTTCTTCTTCATTGCATTTGAATCAGACAACAAGAACAATAACAAGTTTGTAATGTTGGAATTATTGGTGTAATCTGTACATGTGGCAATGACCAATTCATATGTATCATGTACATGTAATTACGACTAAGGCCATATTTTATTTCATTTCTAGGTTTGTGGTTACAGTTAACCTAGTCAAACTTGATATGTTGGCTCAATAACCCACTTGGGGTGTGTGCTCTTGTTATGTGGACCCATAACCCCTCTTGGGAGGATGCATCACTTGATTGGTGTATAAATACACAATTGAAGCATGCATTTGTATCATCTCATCTTGTGATCTTCTTTATATATTATACAAAGTGTGATAAGTCTAATGGCACTTATATATGGCATTTTTTCTCATGTGATTGGCATTTTCTCTTGGGCACTCTTGTGCATCTCTGTTTTCAACACACTTGATCTTGGATTTTGCATTCTCTCTCTAGCGCACTAGATCTATCTCTCTCTAGCTCATTTGTAAGGAGACTATTTTAGGATTTAGGTGAGATTTGGTTCCATCGAATCTCTTGTTGACCCTTGTAAATCTCAAAATGGTGTAGGAGCGGGTGTGAACCTTCCTCAATTATTTTTGTTGATCCAAAAACTATTGGCTAGTGGCATCTTTGTTATAGTGTGGAATTAGAGTTTTCACGGATCATTGCTTCTATGGTTTCTATAGGGTTTTAGAGATATAAACCCTAATCTAGGGTTGTGTCTTCCTTCTAGGGTGTTCTTTGGCACTTTTCACCTTTCTTTAAGGCTAATGCCTCCATTCTTAGGGTTAGCTAGGGTTTTCTACCATTTGGATCTATAAAGGTGAATTTATGAAGTCTTCATTCCATAAGGAGCCTTCATCCTGTTGTTGATAAGCTTATGGATTCAAAGTGCTTTCCTTGTTTGAATGGGGCCAACTATCATTCTTAGATGGATCAAATGATTGCCCTACTTCAAGGCAAAGGTTAATGGATATACTTGGCAAAGCCGCTTCTTGCCGAAGATGATGACATTTATGACTTCATATTGTTTTAAGAAGGATGAAGCTCTTGGGTTGATCACTCTTTATGTCGAACTTAATCTTATTCATCATACTCGAGATATAAAAAGTGCAAAGGGAATTTGGGATACTTTCAAAATTCTATTTGGAATGGTGAATACGGCTTAGGTCAATCGACTTGAAATTGAGCTCTTGAATCACAAGATGGGCGACTTCGACATGCTTGAGGAGTATATTGCAAGGTACAATAACTTGAAGGCCAACATTATTCAAGCAGGAGGAAAATGCAAAATAGATTTAGAACTTGTAAGTATGGGTTTAAATAATCTTTCTCCAACATCCAAATCTTTTGCTCTTATATTCTACAATCTTCCTTTATTTTTGAAGGATTTTGTAACTCTTACTTGTGAGGAGGTTCTCTCTAATCTCATTTAGCATCAAGTTACTTTGAGGAATATGGATGAATTACCCTCTTTGAAATCAAACCCATCCAAAGGTTGTCCCAAACCCTCTTAAATTCGAGTTTGATTGGGGGAAAGTGGAATGCTCGAAGTCCTCCAAGAAGAAAAGAGTCATGTGGCTACTATCACAAAGAGGGCCATCCCTTCAAGTCTTGCCTTGCTAGTCTTCAGAAAATTGAAGAGCTTGCGAGATCTACAATAGGCATCAAAGACCTTTTTGATGAGAATGCTGGATCTTCTCATTGTGCACATTTGGCAATACAATTTGCACTTTGGTCCTCTTCTCAACAAAGAATGGATTATTGATTCTGGAGCTACTTGACGTATGATCAAACATGGACACCTTTCGTGTTATAGACAAGAACACAATGGAGAGAAAGTGGTTATTGGTGACAACTCAACCCTACAAGTTTAAGGCCGTGGTGATTTCATCATAGATACAATTAAGTTTGAAGATGTTCTTCATGTTTTAGGTGTTGGATCAAATCTTATTCTATTTATTGCATTACACAGACCAATAAAAAGGTGGAATTTTTGTTGAATTCATGGGTTGTAAAGGACATGAATGATGGTTTCAAGGTGGTTGCCTTTAGATATTGTGACAAATTTGATCATATATACAAGTTGGGGAAGTCTCCTTCCTCAAAGAGAAAAGGGTTTGTTGTTATGGAAGCCAATGTTGATGACACCAACATGCTTTGGCATTAGTATCTCAATCACATCATATGAGTTGACTACATATGGGCGATGATCATCCATAGATTGAACCACCTAGTGGTGTTTGTGAGGGGTGTGTAATGGGGAATTATCATTAGTAGTCTTTTCGTAAGGATAAAGCAAGATGAGCTTCTCAGCCTCTTGCACTAATTCATAGTGATATCCGTGGGCCTATGGCTACATATTCATATGATTTTTCTTTCTTTCTTTGGATATACACACTTAAATCTAAGGATGAGGTGCTTGGAAAGTTCATGCAATTCAAATCTCTTGTGGAAAATCAAAGCAACAAGAAGATGAAGTGTCTCAAGATTGATGGTAGAGGTGAATATATTTAGCAATGCTTTCCAGTCATTTCTCATATCTCAGGGTATCTCTTGGCAGAGCATTGTTCATTACACTCCATAGAAAAATGTAGAACAAAAGAATAGGCCAATCATGGAGATAGCTCTTTGCTTTCTTCACTCCAAGAAAATGAAGTTTTGATTCTTGGGAGAGGTAGTTATTTGCACAATCCATAACATCAATAGAACAACTACTCATTCTGTTAGGTATGACTCCTTACCATAAATGGTATGCTAACAAACCTTCTATTTTGGATTTTAGAATCTTTGGAGCATGTGAATGGGTCTACGCTCTTAGTGAAAAGGGAAACACATCTGTATCTTTGGACTCCTGGTGCACTTTGGTTGGATACAATGGAACTTTTTAGGGTACCTCCTTTTTGATCCCACCACTCAAAGGGTGGTTGAATATAGAAGATATTTTTGATGAGGTTCCTACTCATGGTCCACTAGGATTTCTCCAATTACTTATTTTAGCTGATTCTTTAGATGGATCTCAACATGCTTCTGTGGATCATGCTCTCTCATCACCATGCAGGTCCTCTTCTAGATGATTCCTATTGTGTTTTAATGGATGCCCTTCTCCTTCACATTATGATGTTGTCCCCCTCTCTACTTTTACGAGTACGCTCTCATGCACTCCTACAATGTTTGGCAAATTCCTATCACTGATGAGGGACGTATTGATAACTCATCTATTGTTTTTATTGTAGAAGTCTCTTCACTTCTTCAGGGTACTCTCGTCAGTGGCTCATCCAATGCTCATGTTGTAGAGGATGGTGCTCTTCTTAGTTGCTCATCTACTCCTCATGTTGTAGATGACTTCTCACCTATTTAGGATACCCTTGACAGTTTGACTCCATTATTCATTGTTTTCAGGGCGAATTTGTTGTGGTTGAGTTTCTTGTTGGTCCATTTGAGAACTATTAGGAGGAAGTTTCTCCACTATGGTCCATTACTCAATTTCTTATGTCTTTGTTGAACTACGACATTTCCTACCTAAATCTCTCTAGAGCTCGGTGTGCGTTGTTGATGATCTTGATGGCTCTATGAAGGAGAAATGTGGAGTTCAAGTGGGGTGATCTGGCCCTCTGCTCAATTTTAAAAGGGGAAGTAAATTTTGTAAATCTTGTATTGAAATGACTTCTCTTTGTGGCCCCTTGCTCATCTCAAGGTGGGTGGGTATTGAAATTATTGGTGTAATCTATACATGTGGCCACAATCCATTCATATGTATCATTATGTACTTGTAATTATGGCTAATGCCATATTTTATTTCATTTATTATATACTAGGTTTGTGGTTAAGGCCGACCTAGTCAAACTTGATTTGAGGCTCAATAACCCACTTGGGGTGGGTGCCCTTGTTATGTGGGTCTATAACCCCTCTTGGGAGGACACCTCACTTGAGTTCTGTATAAATACACAACTCAAGTTCGCATTTGTATCATCTCATCTTGTGATCTTCTTGATCAATAATACAAAGTGTGATAAGCCTAAGGGAACTTCTATATGACATTTTTCTCTTGGGTGTACTTGTGCATTTCTGTTTTCAGTGCGCTTGTGTTTGGGTTTGCAGTCTCTCTCAAGTGCACTAGACCTTATCTCTTTTTAGTGCATTTTTTGGGAGGCTATTTCAGAATTTGGGTGACATTTGATTTCATTGATTCCCTTGTTGAGCCTTTTAAATCTCAACATGTAAGACTCACTTTGGAACCTTCAATGCTTATATGCAATTAAAAATCTCTGGACAGTGGATGCCATTATTGTCAGCTGGATATCTTATCAAGTGAGATCCTCAGGTATTAACAGAAAATTCAATGGTTGACACAGCTGTAAGCACGTGCACTGAAGAATTCTACACATGGACACCTTTTCTTTACTCTCCAAAGTCTAACTAGAGAACTCTTAAATAACTTGACGCTGAAGTAAATTCAGACTGGTTTCTGTGTCAAGTATTGTCCAGTTTTATATTTGAACTTATAATATGTTGTGAGCATGTAGGCACTGACCGTGGTTTAACTTTATATCATGATAGATCATTTTAAGACGATGCATTCACTGCTGTAATAAGACTATTGGTCCAATGCAAACTTCTTATGTTAAGGGCATGTTAACTATACTTAACATGCCATTGCATAACAATTACATATAGAATTCAAAAATCTACCATTCGAATCTGCTTGTTTGTTCGTGAATTTAATTGGCTTGCTATGGATTAAGTTCGGAGACGTCCATATTTCATAACTGAGTGGAGTTATTTCTGGTGAATAATTACAGGATCCTGCGAACAGAAGGGAGATTGTCTGCGATGAAAATCTCAAGAGCATCTTTGGAGGAAGGGAACGTGTTGGCTTTCTTGAGATTTCTGGGCTAATGAAGCCGCATTTCATAAAAGAATGAGTGAATGGTTGTTAATGAAGATAACAAATATATCAATCTGCAACAGTTTTTTATAATTTTCTGTGATGTTTCTTTTGATTCGTTCAATTTGACAGAGTTCTACCTTGTTCTGTTTATTTGCAGCTATTTTGAATGTGGCTAGAATCATTTGGAAGTCCATTATTATCTTGGTGGGATGCTTTTTGGTGGTCTACTTGTTATGTGGGAATGGACAGCTTACAGGCTGTCTATTTACATTCAGTTTTTGCCTTTAAATGATTAGAGACGGAGACATTAGTATGTATAATTCCAGGATGGAGGATGTTATATTTGACTCCATTTCTTCATGTATATGCAGTTTCAGATGCCTGTTCCTCACACTATCAGAAACCTTATTGCGATTTAGTTAGAGCACTGTACAGTCCTTGACATGTCAGAACTTCTTGTTGTTCAGTTTACACCTTTGCATGAATTAGTGTACTATTTATGTTGACTGGTGCTCGACACAGAAAAGGTTGCAGTCACTGAACTTCAGTTCCGTTTATGATAGAATATGAACTTTAGCAACAACCTTTTATTCCTTGAATTTTTGTACTTTGTTGTAAATAGCCACAAAGCAAGTAATCTGTATTGTTACCTGTTGACTCTTTTGACAATCCATTGTATTTCACGAGGATTAAATTTAAATCACACTGCTGATAGTAGTACAGAGAAAGCCTTGGGAGATTACTATTCATGACCTGAATCACCTTCATACCACCTTGTTGAAGCCTGCCTTACACATTCTTTAGTTCACTTATTAGGAGTTTACAGAATAAAGATATTTATCACATTCTAGCGTGTACTCGTCTGTAAGACCAGACATTATGACTCAATTCATACATAACATATGTTTTTACATTTAGGTACATAATTATGCTTCAATTAATAAGATATTTTTTTTGGTTTTGAACATAGTTGTATATAAATTACGAAGCCAAAACATCTTACTTGAAGTGAACCTGCATAAAGGAAAGTTGCATAATGACAAATAAGCTTGGGATATTTTTTGTTTTAAGATTAAACATACTTGTATACAAATTTTAAAGCCAGAAACTTAGGAGCATCCTATTTTTGTAGAGGGTGAATAATATATACTCCTAACATATGCTAATTTAACTCTTAATGTAATAAAGAGAAAAATAGAATACGAGGTAGAAAAAGGTGAAGGTGATTGTTTACACCATTTATCATTTAAAAAAACATAACGAGCTATGTATAAATTTGCACCAAGTATAAAAAAACATTTAATACAAAGTGTTTCAAACAAATATAATATAATTATGAATTGTTTGTACTTAGAAAATCAATGATACATTGGTTAGTGATTTCTGTTGTGTAAAGTTGCATTGTATTAAGTTTTGGACTTAATTGAGAAGAACAAAATCCAATGCTCTTGGGATGTGGATGATTTGAGTTTTTGAAGCAAGGGAACAGGAGCCAGCGACAATCTTTATAAATATTATAATCTTAACAACTTTTATTAATTCTCATAAGATTTCACATTTTCAATTTAAACAAAGGGCTTAATGATTATATATTGTTTTGGACAATCAATTGATCTGCTTTTGCTCCTTCTCTACCATGGGTCATTTCTGGAGCTTCATTGCTATGCCTCTTGATTGCCCTTTCATCTATTACATTGTTATAATAGTTGGGCGAATGCATAAGCAAACATTAGAGCAAAGGGCTAGGGAGGGGGCTTTTCATATTGAATTAAAGGAAGGTAGTATGACTGAAGTTCAATGCAACCATAGGCAAAAACATAGTCAATTGATTCATGGCAATTCATAGAGCAAGGTGGTGGAATTGTAGAACCAATAACTTTGGACAAAGCACACATAGTCCAACAGCACAAAATGAAGAGAACCATCAACACTATGGAAGAACTTGACACCATGCATACATAGGATGAACTTTGGAATTTGTAGGAAACATAGTGAAAGTATCCATGTGTGGTGCACAAAATGTGGTGTTTGTAAACCGATTTAGTGCTTTTATCCTTGGGACTTGTATCTTAATTGCATTGTGGGGGCTATATGCCCCAGAAAGAAATCCAATGATCAATAAGGTTAGTAGTTGTCACAACAATCCTCTTTTGTGGAAACATGGTCTTATTGTGTCAATCTTTATGCCAAAATGGGAAATCCAATGATCAACAAGGTTAGTAGTTGTCACAACAATCCTCTTTTGAGGAAACATGGTCTTATTGTGTCAATCTTTATGCCAAAATGGGGTTGTTGGACTCACCTTCAACTCCACATAGGTTGCCAATGCCTTATGTGGAGGTTGTAAGTTGGTGATACCACCTCTTATTAGGGGAAGGAGATAAAATTGCATCACAAGTTGATAGAAAGATATGTGTCACACACCTAAGGTGGTGATGACTTACATGAGGGATATAAATGTGGCACACACCTAGGGTGATGATGACTTGCATGAGGGATGGGGTTTAATTCTTGGATCCATTTTTGAGAAAAGTGATGCCAAATAATTACAATTATGTTATTTAAAATTATAATTTTAAGATGTTCTATTTTAAAATAATATTTTTTAGCCTTTTCACTTTATTCTAATTTTACATTAATATTTATACTTTCTTTCCATGTTTCAACCTTTTCAAAGAGGGGACATCATTTACATTATTTTTCCCAAACATCTATTTAAAGAAGCATTGTATTAATGCAAATAAATTTACATATTGAAGTACAACACACTCAAGGTGTACATGTCAAAGTCTTAGAAGCCTTGATTAATGTTCCTACATGCTACCATAAAGTACCCTACTTTCAATTTGCCATATCCCAAGAAAACCCATCTGGCACTTCACCTCATTCCAAGGATGGTATCCACGGTAAATTGGATTCTTCAGGTCTCAAGGTCAATACAACAATATACTCATCAACAACTCAACATGTCACTTGCAAAAATTGATCTTGGCTGGGGAGAATAACACTCCTCTCAACCACTCAGGCTAAACCTAATTGACTATTTCATAGTGATCTTGTAGTAGGCAGAATCATATTACTCTTGTTTAGAATTAAGTGCATCTAAGCGTGCTTCCCTCTGAGCTAGAAGAGGATGAGTCCAAGCAACTTACTTCTTGTTCTTCACGGCTTCCACAAATTTTATCATTTCTTCTTCTAGGCCTATGTGATTGGTAGAAAGAGAGTTGCTTTGCCCTAATATTAAAAAACTAAAAGTTGGAAGAACCTTGAAAGCTTCACTATTCTCATTAATGTTGTTTACCCTTGCATCCACCTTTTTCAAATCGATTGATCCCACTCAAAAGTAGATAAAACGTGCAACTTCTTGTCTTATTGATTATACCCATACTCAACATAAAGGAGATTACGTAAAGAAGAAAATCTCAAGAATCATTTTACATGCTCTAATTTATAGAAGTGAACCCTATAGGTAGGACCTTTATAAATACAACTTTGAGATCTAGTTCCAAACCATAACATGAAAGCAAGCTACACAAAAGTTTAGTATTTTGACCTTCATGTCCATCAAGGACGTGATTGAGACATTTGACATTATTTAATTTCAAATTCATTAACTAAATATACCACCTTTTTATCTCGGTCATCCACTATTCCATTCCACTTGTAAACATGACTTGTTCCACTTTTATAATTGTGACAAAATATAACTAGTGAAACAATTAAGGAGCTCCTCAATTATGGTAGCGAGGAGTGAGCTTGCAGAGTCAATTATGTAGTGACCATATTCACACTTCAAGTCCCTAAAGATCAATGGAGTAAAAATGTTTAATTCTAAGAGTCTTCTTAAGCCCTAATTCAAGGCATGCACCTCCACTTCATTATGCCTACAATTCCTAGACCCCATCCACAACACCTTTAGTCATCTTGAAAGTAGAGCACACTCATTTCTCTCGCCTTTCTTGAATTCGCTTGAGACATGCCCTTGAAAAAATAAGGTTGATGCATCCAAGGTGTGGTGTCCTTATCTCACCAACTTCTCTCATGCAACATGTAGCTCAGTGGTCACATAAATGACATTAATATTAAAAAACAACCAGATACACACATTTAGAGCCATATATACACGATCTTAAGGGCACAATATACTTCTATGGATATTTTATAATAGATTATATAGTTTGTAGATTACAATACCTAAGATCTCTCACCCTTTCTGTTGCTCTATTGACTTGACTTTGTCTTCTACAATATATTCTTACTATATATCAACTTGATTCTTTATCTTTTGATATTTACTCTGTTTGCTTGGATCATCGACTTCCTTTTTGTCACTTCCATCTCCTTGTATTTTCAATTTCCTTTCCATGTTTACTTTGTGCCAATCCACATGCTCTCATATTTTTTCCCCACCATTATTTTCCAGTTCCATTATACCTGCTCTTATGCCCTTTTATCTAGCTCTTGCACTCAATTATATAGTTGTTAATCGAACTTCGTACTTAGCAGCCCATTTTAATCGAAGATTGGATGAGTCATAAATAAAGTCCTTAGCAACAACAAGAATCTGTCTAGATATTGTAGAAGTACTTGGGAGAGTACTTATAAAAGTAGGATGGAAACTAGCATCATACTATGAAGGATAAGGTTCCCATAAGACATGAAAAGAGTCATCTCAAATAGGACTTTTAGAGTGATGAGAAGAGGCATGATCCATGAAAGAATGTTCAAAACCATTTGAAGAATCTTTTGAAAGAAGTAATGGGAGAGACCCTGGTGAATCGTGAGTAGAAACCTCATCAAAAGTAGCTTCTCTATATTCATCCACCTGGTGAGTGGTGGAGTCATGAAGGTGGTATCCCTAAAAATCTTCATTGTAGTTTTTCCTTTCATTAAGAGCATGGGTACATGCATGAGATCAAAAACTTCTGTAATGTGAAATAGAGGGTTTGTTTCCAAACTATATCCCATATGGAGTCATACCTTTAACATGAGTAGGGATAAGATTGATGATATAGGTGACATAAACAACTTTGCCCCTCCATAATGAAACTTTCATCTTTTGGAGTGAAGCATGCAACACGCTATCTTCATGATAGCCCTATTATTCCATTGATAAACTCCATTTTGTCTCGGAGTATAAGGAATGGTTCTCTATGAATAAATGCCTTGTGAAGTGAGAAATGATTGGAAATCTTTGCCTATATATTCATCTCCTCCATCAATCCTTGTACATTTAATCTTTCTCTTGCTTTGATTTTCCACTAGAGTTTTCAATTCCTTGAGCTTCATAAACACCTCATCCTTGGATTTATATACCCAAAGAAACCAAAAAAATTCAGTAGTAAAGGTGAGGAAGTACTTTCCTTCCCTAAGTGAATTGGTGGCCATGGAGCCATAGATGTAATATGAATCGACTCAAGAGGATAGGAAGCTCACCTTGCTTTTTCCTTGGGAGAGGACTCCTGGTGATGTTTCCCCATCACACACCCCTCATAGACACCATTAGGTGGTTCAATTTATTGAATGCCATTTTCCATATGTGGATGACTCATGTCATAAAAATACAAAGTTGGTATGATCGAGACACTGGTGTCATTAGCATTAGCCTCCATAGCAACAAACCCTTTTTGTTTCAAGGAAGGAGATTTCCTGAAACTGTACATATGATCGTATTAATCAAAATATCCCAAGGAAATCACTTTAAAATCATCACTCATGTCCTTTACAACCCATTGTTTTATCCATAATTCCACCTTTTTATTGGTGTGTAATGCAATAAATAAAAATAAGATTTGGTATAACTGAACACAAAGAAAATCTCCCAACTTAGTTGCATTTATGATGACATCACCACAAGTTGAAACTTGTCGGGCTGAATTATCACCAATTACCACTTTCTCTCCATTGTGTTGATGTTTATAATCAAATAGAAGGTGTTCATGTTTGGTCATTTGTTGAGTAGCACCATAATCAACAATCCACTCTTTCCGAGAAAAGGAGGACCAACATATAAAATGCAATGCTAAATGCACATTGTAAGATGAACCAACATTTGCATTGAAAATCTCTTCAACGCCTACTATATATCTCACAAGCTCTTCAAGTTTTTGAAGAATCAAGACATGACTTAAAGGAGGTTCCCCTCTTTATGACAATATCTGCATATGAATCTTTTCTTTTTGGAGGATTTGGAGTGTTCCCCTTTGCCTTGATCAAACTCAAATTTAGGAGGGGTTGAGAAAGACTTTGGATGGGTTTGATATTGAGGGGGTGATTCATCCATGTTAATCCAAGTAACTTAATGTTGGATTAGACTAGAGAAAACCTTTTCGAGGGAAGGATTTGTAGCAACCTTGATAAATAAAGGGATATTATAGAATATGATAGAAAAACACTTGAATGCAAGAGATAAATTATTCATAAATAATTACATATTTCAGATTTGATTGTGGCCTTTATTCCTAATATTATTATTCCAGTCCCTATTTTTATTATGTTAGTCTTCAGGGTTTTAAACCTTGCAATATACTCAACATTTCCCAAGTCACCCATCTCAAGATTTAAAAGTTTGGTTTCAAGTTGGTTGTCATGAGTGGTATTTACAGTTCCAAAGAGGCTCTTAAAGGTGTCCCATGTTTCTTTTGCACCTTTTTTGTTGTTGATACGATGAATCATATTTGACTCTACATATAGAGTGATCAACCCAAGAGCTCCTTCCTTCAAACACATGAGGTCACAACTGTCATCGTAAGCAACATGAAGGGTTTCACCAAATACATTCATATTACTTTGCTTTGAAGAAGGGTAGTGATTTGATTTGTCCAAGTATGCTAATTATCCCCATTAAATTTGGGAAACATCCACTTTGTATCCATAAGGCTTAGAAACCATAATAAGGAGCCTTCATACGAAAGAATGAAACATTAAGTGTTTCTTCTTTATAAGACAAAATGGTAAAAACCCTAGGTAACCCTAGGAAAGGAGGCACTAGCCTTGAAAAAGAGTGAAAATATGAGTTCTTGTTCTAATGTTCGGTCATCTTTGGAGCCTTTTGCTCCTTACAATCAATCTCCATATGAGATATTCTGGATCTCAAAAATAGCTTCTTCTTCATCTTCTTTGGTACATGGATGTATACCGTCATGTACATGACTTGGGTAGAGTGTTTCATGTCTCATCTAATCTATTGCCTTCTATAACCTTCACTATAGCTTCCTCAGGGTTATCACTTGTGACTTGAACCAAGGTCAACAAAACAACAAGCAAGAATAATACTCTTTTTGATAATAGTAATAAAAAAATAGCACGAATAATCATCACAATAGCTCCTTTAGAGCTATCACTTGTTACCTGCTTGAAACAAAGATCAAAAGTAAGAAATACAATATGAAATGAGATCAACACTCTTCTAGTGTTGTGATAAAAAATTCCTCCATGGTAACCTGGAACCAACACAAGAAGTTTCTCCTAGAGGAGATGTTAGTTGTATGTATCTGGTAAATGATTACATTAAGCATTTATCTCAATATGCTCACATGCTACCAAGTATAATACTTTTCAAAGACTGCTACCTCAACTATAGTGTTTACTTGTAATGGGGTAGTTATCAACTTGTCACGTGCAACTTTGAATCTTATCAACTTCATTAATCAAACCTGGAACCTGGAGTCTTGTTCTCAAGAATGAGTGTGTTTCTTTTCTTCCAAGTCTCCTTCACTCAAGATGACAAGTGCTTTCTTCAACCCGTCTTCTATACGAAGACAATATGCTATCTTGACAAAAAGCTGGGTTAGAGAATAAACTCTATGATCTCAACTTTAATCAATCTAATACCTTGACTTTAATTTTGACCAAGGTTAGTATGATGGTCATAGCTTCAACATGCAACCTAGATCAAAATAATATCATAACGAATAAATGCATATCAGAACAATCAAACCTGGGTTGCGTTATTCCTCTGAATGTGTTGGATCTGAGATCCTTCTGGATCTATGGCAAGAGATCCATTCTCCTGCAAATACCCTTTAAAGCTTAACAATTTAAACATATGTGAGTACATACCTCTGATAGTATTTGCAGGTAGTGGCACCATCTGGTAGCAATGATAATAATTACCAACCCTTTAAAAACTTCAAGGGTCACTGCAACTGGTACTACAACTGATACTTCAACTGATACTGCAACTGATTCTAAAACTGCAACTGCAACTGATTTTGAAACTGCAACTGCAACTGCAACTTAGGGTTTTATGAGAAAAACCTAATTTTCCAAACTTCAAATTTTGAAATTCTGATCCAGGGACTAGATGCGTTGGGTTGACGCGAGTTTGTTGGAGCTGTTAGATTTCAAAAATTTCATGTTTTACCCCTTGAAAGTTGACCTGTAGAAATTTGGACTGGTACTTCTGGTACTGATTCTGGTTTCTTGGTTTTTCTGGTTTTCTAGTATTAGTCAAAACTAGGGTTTGACTTTCTGGAGGCTCTGTCCATTGAAAAGGTGCGCTCAAGTTGCCAAAAGATTCACTAGGGTAGGGTGCACTTTTCTAGATGGTTTTTAGGCAAAAATTCCTCTCCAACAGAAAGCCCTAATTTTCTTGTATGGAAACAATGACGTTTTTGCTTATCCAGTGAAGGTTCTCTCTTCAGCTTAGCTCTGATACCATGTTAAGTTTTGAGCTATTATTAGGCTTCTTTTCAATTTACTAGATAACCATAGCATAGGTAGGATCACTTAGAGAAACACAATCACAAGATACACAACATTTATCCTGAGAAATTCTCATGGGGGAGAAAACCCAACAAAAACTTCCTTAATATAGATAGCCAATACAATGTCAAGACAATAAACCAAAATACTAAAGAATATCCAACACTGAGAAATGCGCCTCTCTTCCTTTTTCTCCCAACTATAGCTCTCCAAACTTGCGCACTTGATGAGTGAATGCGTGAGTGAACAAATGAGGCGCTAGCCTCCTTTATTTATAATGGCTGGCGGACGCTGGAAAGCTGTCTCTTCACTAGGCAGGGCCGACTTCTCTTCTTGGTGGTTAAAACCACTTTAATTAGGCCAGGGGGCCGACTTCTTAATTAGCATAATATAGTTAGTGTTTGACCAATCCACAAAAGGGGATTTGGTTAGTTACAATGCCCGACATGATCAATCCACAAAAGGGGATCGATCTAATTAATAATGACTCAATAATAAATAGAATACTCTTTGCAGTTACAATATTTCAACAATAGATACCTTAAAGATAACGGTTTCACCAAATACATCAAAGGAAACCAACTAAACAAAGCTCTGGAATTGTTTATAGTGCTTCTGAAACCACTGTAATAACCCTAGGGTTTTTAGGTACTCAGCCAGTTGGTAAACAATTTAATTGTGCACTTTCCCACAGTAATTCTTCCCTAGCTAGTTCTGATTTCAATTGTTGCACAAAGATAACAACGAAAATATCATGTAATACACAACCTCCAATGATTAAAACAATAATGACGTTATCCAAGTAGTTTCCAAAACCAGTAATGTACAGTATCAAAAACAATATTAAAAACCAATAGTAAATAGCTTCAAGACCCAACAGTAAACCCCCTAAGGGCCGTTGTTACATACCGAGACCAATAACCGAAAAACTGAAACAACAAATCTGTAACAAAATTTATCTGAGTAAACCCTAACCTATACCACAACATAAAACCAAGAAACATTTGCTTAGAAGACTCCCGACAGAGATTCAATTCCCCCAGAATGCCTTTGTTTTCCTTCGGTCAGCTCCAATAGACCTCAGTCTGCACTTTCCAGGTTGTTATAGGGTCCTGTTAGAATATAAGTGGATGTGCTCGTTTTACCATTGACAATACCCTTGTCACCCAACCTTAGGCTGAAGCCACCCTCCGAGCACCTTAACCTTGACAGATAATCACTCCGGAAGCAAACCCTAGGCTAGATAGCCAATCAAAGGGTAGTGCACCTTTCCCCAAGGATAGTGCATCAACAAGAGCTGATCAGATATTCCAAACCCTAGCCAATAGATAGTCCAAGCGTAACTTCTAGCTGCAACGACAACTCTCCTCCAAACCTACGCAGGAATTGGGCAACTGCAGTGCACACAAGTGCCGCTCTGCAATTCTGAGACTGCCTGCCAGAATGAGAACTGGCCTCCTGTATTTATACTAATTCTAGCTAACTGCCTGGGCCGAATTCTCATTCTGGGTATCTGTCTATTCAATATATATTATAATTTCTGGCTGAATTCTTCTCTTGGAGGCTAATAACCTAATATAAATTATCTTCTTGAGCCGACAAGTCTTCTAGGGTTATTAGCCAACTCATTAGGGTTTCTTTTTGCTTCCCGAAGTATTCTATCATTGTCAGGTTTACACGTGGAGGTAAATACCTCCCGCAGCTACCATAATATCAACACTCCCTCCTAGCTAGGGAGGTATTACAGGTAATGGTCTTGAGCACAAAAACATACCATTCACCCGGTTGCATCAACATAGTTGTATAGACTAGATCATGACTAGATCATGAGCACCATCATCATCATCAACTGCATCATCTCTCGAAATCATACTCTATCTGACTAATCAGACATGATGCTCACTCCACAGAGTGATACAAGAGCCATTCTTCTAATCTAGAAGAGTAAATGTTCTAAACCATTTTATGTCTGGAAAATCTCTGTTCATCATTCATCTCACTGATAATTATTTAGAAAATTGTTGACAGTCTTCAAGGTAAAAGGAACAAAAATATAACACAACTGTGTCTATCCATAGTAGTACATAACTACAATCCAGTGGTACACTACCACACCAAGTAGCAAACAAGTACTTGATCAGTAATGTATAGTCACGAACAGTGGAACACATCCACCACAGTAGTATACATCTACTGTCATACAGTCTTCATAACAATCATATGATATCAACCTGCACAGAAACAATGTTATGATATAAACTGAATCATCTGGGTCAATCTTTCACTCACATCTGTGAGATCTAAAAGAATATCTGCCCTCAAAAGGTAAAACATCAATGATGAACTGTCTGGACTATTCTTCTCAAGCAAGGAAGAATAACTGTCCTGATTTCTGAGCCTGGACCATTCCCCACCCTGGGCCATTCTTCCTACACTAATCAAAGTGCACTCTGGAGAGAATGTATAAACCCTAAGGAATGTTTGCTCCTGATTGTTGAGCCTGGACCATTCCCCACCTTGGGCCATTCCTCTTACACTAATCAAAGTGCACCTTGGAGAGAATGTATAAACCCTAAGGAATGACTATCTGGACCATTTCCTCTGTTAACCACAAGAGGAAAAGACTGTCCTGTATCAACCTCCAAAACAGACCATTCCTCATGTTAACCACAATGAGAAATCGATGTCCGGGGAGGCAGGCCAGTCTTCTTGAGTAACCCTCAAGAAGAGAGACTGCCCTAGACCACTCCCCATGTTAACCATAATGGGAAGTCCTTGTCTATGATACATCAACAATCTGGACCATTTCCCATGTTAACCACTATGGGAAATCGTTGTCCGTTAGAAATCTCAATCCACTTTCCGAACTGGAAATGAAACTTCTCATCCTGGACCATTTTTCGAATTGAAAAAAATGACTGTCCTTAAATCAATACATATCAGTGCTCCCTCCCAACTTGGGAGTCATCTCTTCCTTTTTCAATAAGGAAGTAGTCTCCACGAGCTCCAGCTTGAGTATGAAAACTCTTCATTTTTGGACAGAAGCTTTACCAAAATTTCTGCTTATCTGCTCATCTGTGGATATATGTAATGGAGAACCTCTTTCTCCTTTTTGAACTTCATCACGGATAATGTAATGCTTGATTTCAAATGTACTTCGTTCTGGAGCATTGGTTTTCGCTGAAGGCTTTATGTAGCTCTGATCAATAAAGTATATCATTGTTGGAACACTGGAACATATCCATGTGGCACTTCTTTTGTTCATCATGAGATCTGATCTACTGAGTAATCATCTTGATACAATATCTCTGTTATAGAGAATCTTCACCACGCTTCTGCTATGCA